>WURS02021176.1:2500-11953 GCA_011762765.2 Rhinocypha anisoptera | reverse complement strand
CCATACTAGAACTCACGCATGAGCATAGGAAAGGTAAACAATGTGAGTGGCTGGCACCGCCATCTCGTGTTCAAGGTATGACATAGAAAAAAACCGGAAAACTTATCGGAATGACTAATAATTAAAAACTCTCCATATCCGAACCACCTTCAACATTCAGTTTAGTTCGGATATCTAGAAGGAATACGGAAATATGTACTGGTTCTATAGTTAGGTTAGGTTAGAATGTGATAAATTTAAATACCTCAAAAGAATGCCGTTTCTCCATGAAAGCAGTGATCGTGGCCCGAAGAGCTGCAACCCAACTTTCACGTTCTGCTTCGCTCCTATCACCAAAACACACATTATATACAAGTTATATTATAAGTCACAGGTTTTCTATTGACCCAACAATTGAATTCAAACTTACCGAGCAAGAAGAGCAAACGACCTCGGAATGGAGAGAATCGTAAACTCATTGGGATAGGTGTTTCGTACCTCCACTTGCATGTCCGTAAGTGGAAGCTCCTCGTTCAGTTTGTACATTCCGTTCATCACCGGCGTTAAGTAGAACAGAGTATCGTTAAACTAGATTCAAAACAAATTTTAAACCATTAGATTGTTTTCATCGATTCAACGTTTTTAGCAAGGCGAGAGACAGCTATGTTGTAATACGGCCTGCTTTTAATCTCATGTTTCTGTCTGTCTGTCCGTCCTCACAAAAATTCTAGTATACTTCCCGGGCACTAAAAAAACTAAAATTTGACAAATAAGATCCTTTAGAGAAAAGAATAATTAAATGAAACTTTGGAGTTACATAGTCTAAAGGAGAGAGATTAAGAACCGGGCACATTGTAACTAACGCCATCTATTGGAATTAAAATCAAACATTGAGTTTTTTCTCGAACCTTCTCGAGCAAGTCTGACTCACTCGTCACACTTCTCTCGCCTTGCTAATAAACGAGAGCTCAGCTCTTCCTTTTTATTTAATGATAACATTAGTAAAATTTTCAAATCACATTGAAAAAAATATATATTTTTCACTGCTCACTGAAATTCAATTTTTCACATTTATTTTTTTCAGTGAACAATGATCAGAAAAAGTGATGCCAAGTTTAGTCTAAATTTTGGTAGAAAGAATTCTCTAATACTCTTTATTATATTCTAAAATTCGTGCTCAATGTCAGGATATAACTAGACAGTATTTTTAGCAGGGCGAGAGACAGCTTTGCTGCAAAAGCCCTGCTATTAATCTCATTTTTCTGTCCGCCCGTCCGTCCTCACTAAAATTTTCTAGTATATTTCCCAGAAACCAAAAAAGCTGAAACTTTACAAAAAGGATCCTTTTGAAGAAAGAATAATTAGATGAGACTTTGAGATTCCAGGGCACAAAGGAACTCGAGAACCTACACCGCACTTCTCTCGGCCTGCTCATAGGCAAAAACTCAGCTCTCCCTTCTTATTAACAGTGAACAACAAAAAACAACGTACCAAAATAAAGTACCGTTCATGAACCTCCTTCCTGGAAACCTTGTGCAGAATGCCTTGCTTAATGATCTCCCTTCCAGGCTTCACAATCTGAGTGGGTTGCCTCTGGATGATCCGATGCCTCAACTCGGCCAGTGTTTGTGACTTTTCCGCCTTGAGCGATTCCTGGTCGAGATGATCGACAACCTGGGAGACGACTTGAATTGCTTTGATTGTCTCCTCAAAGTTCGGGTGATCGGCACCAAGAATATGAAGATAGTTGTTGAGCATCAGCCGATACTGGGGAAGACGTTGAATCGGTTTGAGTAGGTAGCTCTTGATGGTTAGCTTACGACACCGGTCCGAGTCTTGGAACCGGTGAAGAGCTTCGGCAAATGCCTCGTTGCACTGCTCCGCTTCGTCTAGCAACAGATTGAGACGATCAAACTCGCGGATGTAGATCGAGTACTCCTTGAAATAGGGTGAGATGCTGATGATGATGTCTTGTGGGAGAAAGAAAGAGAAAGAGAAAGTGTGAATTAGACAAATATCAAAAATAAAAAATAAATAAATTCAAATTATAGATAAGAATTCTAATCATCATAGATATAAAAGTTAGATTTGAACCGAATTAGAATTCGAATCATAACAAAAATTATATTCGAAAAAATTGGGTAAGAATTCTAATCATAAGTTCCGATTGATTCATAACCCCGAAAGTTAGATTCGAATCGGATAAGAATTCGAACCATAACACCAAAAGTTAGATTCAAATTAAATAAGAATTAGTCATAAAAATTACAGTGAGATTCAAATATGAATAGAAATTCGAGTCATAACACAAAAAAATAGATTCGATTCGGATAAGAATTCGAATAATGACACTA
Organism: Rhinocypha anisoptera; assembly: GCA_011762765.2. NCBI lineage: Eukaryota > Metazoa > Arthropoda > Insecta > Odonata > Chlorocyphidae > Rhinocypha > Rhinocypha anisoptera. The sequence continues at coordinate 9,620 of WURS02021176.1, read as the reverse complement.
AAAGTTAGATTCGAATCGAATATAAATTCAAATCATAGTACCTAAAGTTAGATTCCTAATCGGATAAGATTTCGAGTCATAACAATGAAAGTTAGAATCAAATCGGATAAAAGTTTGGAATCATAGCACTTAAAGTTAGGTTCGAATCGAATAAGAATTTTTATCATAATAACAATAAAAGTTAGATTCGAATATGAAAAGAAATTCAAGTCATAACACCCAAAGTTGGATCCGAATAGAAGTTCAAACCTTACTGCGCATGCGCGAGAAATGTGGTAAAAAACAAAAAAATGACAGAACTTTTCGTTAAAATATTGAAGAAATTATTCATCAAAAAATCCCAATGCCATCAACTAACCGGAAAGCTTGGGATTATCATCCCATTCATCCAAAACGCGTATCTTAAGCTCTCGAAGTAGTTGTTGATTGACTGGTGTGACCAGGCTCAAAGGCCGAAAGAACTCATTAGACCACTGATCCGAGATGACACCTTTGACCACCTCGGCAAACTCCTCGGTCAACATCTTCAACACATCGACATAGTCTCGTTCGGTAGTGTACAACTCATATGCCGAATAGTATAGCTTATCTGGTTTGTTTCCCTTTGGAGTTTGCTTCGGCAACGAGGATATATTCTCTCTCATTGCAGGCTGAAATGGTCCCGCGGGGGGCGTGGTCGGGGCTTGGACAAACATGCGTACCACGTCTTCGTGTTTGACACCTTTGGAATTCTTCCGCTTGGAACCTGTGTCAAAAGCGAGACAAAAGTAAGATAAATACTCAATTACACTCTAAAAATGAGACATCAAAAAATCAGAATGTCGTTCAAACGACATTTTATGTAGTTTTATCAACATGAATTCAAATAAATGTGACAATCAGAATACATGTATTTTTGGAGAGATTTTGTGTAGTTTAGAATACATAAAACACAAAGAATTTTTATATATAAGTTATTGGTTCATTTAAGTTTCTACTGGATTCGTAAATGGATTATACATTTTCTGAAATAAGATTCGAAATAAATGCATTTTCAACGACATTATATAATAATTTTCTATGATTCTTTATGAATTGTTCGATTTTAAAATGTTCGCAAAAAATTATTTTAAATGATAAACCATAAATCATGTTAGCAGTTTATATGTTTTTTAAATAGTTTTAAATCAAATAAATCTAAGCGATATCATATAAAAATGATTGGTTTTAAGTTGATTTCCAATACCGATGTTTCTCTCGGGTACATTTTGACTCAGAGCATAGTAAACGTATACACAATAAGTTTATTAGTACGCATGCACTTTGCACGTATCGCGCATTGAGCATGCGTAGTTACTTTTTTCACTTATGTAAGCGGTGAAAAGTAAAAAGCACTGAAATGTGTTACGTCGAATCAGAAATAGCTTCAAAAAAATCTTTTCTACCCAATATAGTTTAAAACCTCTTTTTTTCACAAATTTTTTTAAAAAAATAAAAGTTTTAATTGGGATAAGTAAAAATAGATTTTTTCAACAAGGTCAATATGTCAAAAATTTGCTTAAGTGCTCTGAGTCAAACAAATACCCGAGAAACCTAACAAAGGGTTAATTTTTTCCCACAAAATATCCTACCTGTAGATGAACCAAAACAACCATCGGTGTCCACCTGATCACCACTCTCCTCATTGACTTCAACCACCACTTGGGGTCCCCCAGTCATAGATGACGTAACCTCGTCCAGTTCGGCACGAAAGCTACGCGTCGACTCGGACGAGTAGGAACACGTTGAGGAAGTACTTTCCGAACTTCCGGTTGAGATGCAACTCTACGAGGGGAAAGGTATAATAATAATAAGAAAAATTTGTCAATTTTACCCAAAAAAACCATTTTTATATTATCCAGAAAAATACTAGAAATTCCCCAGATACCCAAAGCCAAACAAGAAGTCAAAGAGAGTAGAGAAAAAAAATTTTTGTTCGTAAAAAAAGAAATCAAAAAGAAAAGTTTATTTTAAAAAATTAATCAAGAGATAGAGACATAAAGTAAGAGATAGAACAGATAGAAATAGATAGAAGAGTGAGAAAGAGAGAAAGAGAAAGAGAGCAAAAAGGTGGAAAAGACAAAACCGGAAATGAAAGCGCGAAATTCAACAGAAATCAAACGCGACCTTTAAAAGTACGTCTATATTTATATGTAAAGTGGAGAGGGGGAAAAATAAACAAAAAAAGATCGGAAGTTAGACTAATTAGTTTTAATTTATGTAATAAATATATAATTATAAAAAATTAATTAAACCTCAAAGTTCAATTAGAGAGGTTGAGTTTACCTGTCGATTGTTTTGCTTGGTTTCGTTACTCGTGTTACCGGTAGTAGTAGCCTGGTTCGATTGGCTTGCCACTTCCGGTGGCTCATCCTCAATGTTCTCAATGTGTAACTCGGTAGATAGATTGGCAAAAGCCTTCTGGAACTGTTCGTAGGTTTGCAGATTCGATTCTCCTACTTGCTCCTCAAATTCCTCCACGGTTTGATCGGATAAAATCGAGGATCGATTCGACGAACCGATCGTAGCGTTATCCTCCATTGCGGTGTGATACTCTTCGGTTGTAGTTGTAGTAGTTGTGATAAGATCCACTTCCGGTTTGGAACCCCGATGCAACCAGGAAGCAGAGGAAGGCGGCTCGGCCACCGATTGGTAGTTAGATGATAGGGAACTTAGATCGTCGTTGATGGTGTCATCATCGCTCCATTCGCCGGGTTCAACCTATATGTCAAGAAACAACATAAAAAAAGTTAAAATTCGAATCAAATAAAACACTAATCCAAATAAAATGTGATATAAATCCGAATAAAATAAGATATATATTCGATTCAAATAAGATTTTACAAAAAAGCCAGCGCTAAAGCTCTGTCTGCCTCTTCTAAAAAAACGGTGGCAAATCCGCCGAGGTCAAACTCGAGTTAATTCGAAGGATTATGCAAAAAATTCGAATCGAGTGAGAATTGAAAAAGTTCGAATTGAATGAGAATCTGAAGAATTATGTATAATATTCGAATCTAATCGGAAAATGCGATTCGAATAAGATATTCAATACAAATTTGAATTCTCGAATTACCTTGTGTACAGCCTTGGGATAACCATTAGAACCACCGGAAGTAAGTCTACTCTGTGCATCCATATACACCGAGGCAAACGTATTATTAGTATTGGTGGCGGTTGTTTGTTCCACTTCCGTTTCCGCCGGTAAATCCACTTGATTGGATCGTGAGGTTCGATTTGGCTCCTCCACAATGGTCAACTCATCGTCATCATCGGCAAGCGTCGTTTCGAGCCGCTGTGCAGTGTAGGTGGCGGAATCCACCGACCGACCGGAAGTGATCGAATCGATCGATCTCTGCCCACCACCGGTAACCGAAAGTCGTACCTGTACCTCCTTCTCGGCGCAGTGATACTCGAGAAATCCGTTCTCCGAGGTGTCCACGGCACAATCACGCACTTCCGGTTTCGGTTTGTTGGCGTAGTGAGCCGGAATCAGCCTCGGTCTCGGGGGCACGGGAGGCGCCGGAAGTGGCCGCGTGGCCAAGCCTGCTGGGGAAAGTGAAGATTGCAACTGGTTAGAAGCGGAAGCAGAAGCAGCACTACTTTCAACACTAGAGACAACAGGTGGAAAAGAGAAACAGGAAGAGGAGGAATAGGAAGCGTTCGGACTGGAGGGTCGTGAAGAACCTCGGTAAGATCGCGGAGGAACGGGTGGGGGAGCGGGTGGCCGAGGTGGCTTTCCGTCTGCCCGTTTCCGGTTCCTCCAAGCATCCAGTGAGGTGGTACTGCTGAGCCAGGAAAACATTCGCTTCGATGGTGGTTTGGGCGGTTTCGACCCGTAAGGTCCCTCGGGGGTTACGGGTCGGTTCTCGTAGTGGTTCTCCGGTGGCCGAGGTACATAGTGATGATCAACGGGACTGCACTGTCGCTTAAGACGCTCGCGAACGTCGATTTCGGTCAACGAACGACATCGTTTGAACTTCCAGGTAAAAGGTTGCCAGTTGAGATCAACCGGTCTCACCGTCACGGTGTCCTCCTCGTCGGTTTCGGTACCGGGTGTAACCGATCTCGCCTTGGCCAAGTCGTACAGATTGGCCTCAGTCAACTTCATCACATTGACCGGTGAATCATAGGCTTGCTCGGCGAGTGAAACCCGAGAATTCGGTGGCGGAGGCGAGGTGGCCAGTGGAGGACACAAGGTACGTTTCACATATAACGTCTTGGACTTTCGGTTCGGTGGAACTGGATACACGCCCCCGCCTGGTAAGTGACCCATCGACTGGGAGCGTTGTGTGAGACTGGCCACCGAGTAGAACTCGTTTGACTTGTTCAACAGTTCCACATAGCTCTTCTTGTGTCGGTAACCGAGACGAACATTGCGATAATAAATATCCGCTGGCACGCGTTGTCGATTCACACTCGGGGGATTTGGTTTGCGCTTATGCGATCCGGTCCGAGTCCAAAGACTGGACATCGAGGTGCCCAGTGAAATCTCCTCCTCACCGATCGAGATCACCGGCACCGAGCTGTAGGTTTTGTGCACCTTGGGTGGTGGTGGTCGCGGTGGCGGAGGACCTATCTTGCGTAGAGAAGGCATCGATTGATTGAAAGCCGAAGAACCATCGATAGATCTCATCGACTTAGTTCTCGGAGGTCGAAGTGGACCGCCAACACCAACCGGACTCATGTAAAGTTCCAATCTCTCCTGTGCATCAGCCAAGTCTTGATAGACCTTGGAACGTCGAAGTGAGTCCACACCGGTTCCCGGAGCTAACTCCGAATCCGAAGCAAATCGTAAATCATAATCATAGAGCGCCAAATGAGGTTCAAATTGACGTTTCTCCACTTCTGGTTTGCTCTTTTTCTGCTTTTTCGCCACCAACTGTTCCTTCTGTTGTTTGAGCTTGTCGGTAAACTGATTGAAGGACTCGGCCGCTCGAGACCGGAAGCGTTGAAGTCGCTCCTTGTTCTTGGCTCCCCACGAAGGCCCCTGCTGCTCCTCACTCTCTCGTCCATCACTTTCCGGCTTCGGTCGAGTAGTAAACTTGAACTTTCTCAAACGTTTCTTCTTTCCCACCGACTCACCATCGACATCATCATCCAAGCTTGGATCGACTTTGAGCTCGGGAACATCGAGATGTGTAGTCATGGTGACTATCATTGGTTCCACGTGAATTTCTTCCGGTATCTCAATCTCGAGGTTTGAAGAATCGTCCAGATTTGTCTCCTGAACTCTCCCAACTTCTTGAGGGCATTCAGGTTGATTAAATTCTGGTTCTAGCCTTTCAACTTCTAGATTATCCTGTTCAACAACCACCGTTTCATGAGTCACCTCACTTTCCGGTTTCTTGCTCGCCTTCTTAGGCTTCAAATCTTTCATTTTAGACTTGAATGACTGGCCAAGTGAGCCAACCATGTTCTTCAACTTGGCCACTTTAGACGGTGCAGGTTCCGCCTCTTCCTCCTCTTCCTGAAACATCTCCGGCGGTGGTTCGTACGTGACACCAATCTCTTTGATATTCTCGATTCGCTCAAAAACCGGATATGCCCCAGCTTCCGGTGTCAATTTGGGCGAGGATGGCACCGAACCAGAGTAGTGTTGACTAAAGATAAAAGCCGATTCCTCTTCGCTTTGCACCGGAGCGGTGTGTGGCACCGTGTACAGATGCAACTGTGCAGCTGGTTCCGGTTGTCGCATTTCCGGTTCCAATTCTTGTTTCGCAAAAATATGCGCTACTTCGGCGTATGGTTGAGTCACTTCCGGTGTCGACGGAAGAGACTCGTCTTCTTTGTAGGGCGCATCCAGTGGAATGCCAATTTCCACTTCGATCGCAGTCGGTTGCTCATTCTCGATTCCCTCGTACACATGACTCAGTGTCGAGTTTTTCGATTCGGGAATTTTCGGTAGTTGAAACTTGGGAATAGGATATTCGATATCTTCCGGAATTTCCCGTGCCGGCGACGGAGAGGGCGACCTTCGAAAACCTTTCATCCGTTTCAACAGTTTCGGCCCCTTGGAAGCCTTCGACTCTTTTGCCTTTTTCGATTTAGGCTCTTTGGGCTTCTTCAAGAACACCGCCTTCACCTTGGGTTTCTCCCGTGGAGCTTCCGGTTTAACGTCCGATTGAAAGTCCATCGGTTCAGACTCACCAGCCGGCTCCAGAAACTGCAGTTCAATCACACGAACAATTTCCTTATCATTTTCATTCTCATTCTCTTCCGGAGCATTATCCACTTCCGGTTGAGTTTCTTGAGTTTCCATAGGCTCCGGTTCGGGAGTTTGTTCCACTCGAAACTGTTCCATTTCCTTTGGTTCAGAGCCTTCCTTTTTATTGCTACTTTTACCACCTTTCGAACTGAAACGTTTTAAAAATTTCGGTTTACTCAACTTCTTCTTTTCCTTTTGGGATTTCTCCGGCACTTCCGGTGTCGGGTTCGGTAAAACTGGTTCTTGGAGTACCTCTTGATTCACGTAAAGATTAGCGGTTTCGGCTTCCAGTGCTTGAAGAGCATTATCAAGAATCACCATTGAAGCCTCGGAGGCCAACTCATCGGTGGTTCGAGGCAAAGTCCGACACTCTTCCACCATGATTTCCGGTGGTTTTCCCCCATAAACCAACTTGATCGGAGACTGTCGTGAGACGTTCGACATAACCGGTTCGTTTGGATTCGGTTTCGGTTCCACCGGTTCAAAGCTAAATCCGGGATGAAAGAGTTGACTCGGTGGCAACGATTGAGCTCGGTTGTTGTTATTCTCTCGCAAACCTTCCCGATCAAGCTTTTTTAACACAGCTTTATCTACCGAACACTCTCGGTTTTTCAACTTGTTCAACTTCCGGTCAACCGATCTGTCTCGTTTGAAGAGCTTGTCGAAAAATGACTTCTTTTTAACACCTACTTCCGGTTCGGAGATTCTCCGATTTGAACCAGATTCTTCTCGTAGGGTTTCAACCGAATCCAGTGTTGGTGTCAACTCTCGTGATTGATTCAAGTTTTGTTTGTTGTGTTTCACAACCGGTTTTTTTTCCTCTCCGTGAAATTCGTCCTCGGAAAGCTCCGGTATCAGATCAGGCGTTGCGGAAAAGATATACGAATCCCGGTTGAA
>WURS02021166.1:0-11954 GCA_011762765.2 Rhinocypha anisoptera | reverse complement strand
TTACCTGATGATGACTTTGTAAGTCAAAACCCGGGTAGTCACCAAAAATAAATTGTGGAAATTTACCAAGTTGGTTTGTTCATTTCGCTAGGAAAATATGGTGTCATAGAATGTTTTGTCTAGGAACAACATGCGATCATGCTCGGTGCAACTTGCATTCTAGGCGTAGAATATGGAAACCTAGACTACAAAATAGTAACGATTACAGAATGTCACTAGAAGCAAACTGGTATCGACCGCAGATATCACCACTCATTGCTTACTGAAATCTAATTTCCTCGACGCATAGCTGCCTTGCTCGGAGGAAAAGTTGCAGGAAGATGGGATTGACTGGAAGGAATGAAATTGGGACAGTGTTTATGTGTGGGGTGTTAACATTTTTTCTGAAATTCTCTTTTTTTACGTTTGTTCTGGAAACTGACATTGGTGCATTCCCCGACTAACCAGAAGGCTGAATTGTTTCCAAACGAGATTCAAAATCTTTTCCGTAAAATTTTCGTCACTTGTTGCAGCCACCAGATTAAAATAATTTAGTCAATAATTAAAAAAAACAATTAGTAGTGCATATGTTGTGAAAAATAAAATTCTAGGGGAAAAATGCCAATTGTGTTAAGTAATCTTTTTTAAACCTCGGACTTATTTAAGACCCGAGGAACGAACGGACTGCTGGCCGTCAGAAGTTTGTAAAGATTGATAAGGATTTTTACCAAATGCACTTATAGTGATTTTTAGTGTCCATTAAAAGAGTATCTGCCGTTCTTAGTTGAATCACAATAATGAGAAACAATTGAGGAGAAAACTGCCGTCTGGTTTCCATACCGAACTGCACAGAGTGCTATGTTAATATACTGGACAGCATGATCAACATGGCGCGCGGCGCCTGACATTGCACCTATTCGCCAAATCGACCTTTCTGTGGCCTAGAATGTTTTGATGTCCAAGGTACAAAACCCGTTAAAGCAAAAAATCATTTCCAACTATTTGATACATTACGATTAATAAATTCTGAATACAGTTGAATTGATCTTGGTAAATTAGAATTCTTATTGATTAAAAATTAAAGGCGGGCTCAAAATGAGAGTTTGTATTTGGCCTCATGCCATGCCCGGTGTGCGTTCGAGTCAGTTTAATGCATCCTGAGTACAAGGACTATCCTTTTTGACTGTTTCATGACTCTGTCTTTCGTTGAACCCAAGCTAAGAGCTCAGTATAGCATCGCGAAACTTATTGGCGCCCGCCCGCGAGGAGCTTAAGGTCAGGGATGGGGAGTCGTGAATGGAGGGGGTTGATAAAGGGAGCCGAGGGGAGAGAGCAGCGATTTACAGGCAGAGCAGTCAAAAACTTGTATTAAAATCTTCTTCACTTGTATTAAAATCTTATTCTAAGAACATAACGTAAGACTTTATCTTAAAATTAGTGGATGAGCATACATGTGAGAACTAGACGTTCATAATATCGCTTAACATAACTAATAAACTTAGAATAACGATAAATATTATCCATGCTTATCTTTTAAGTTTTGTATTTAAATTGCCCAATCACTATATATAGTTAGCTTTTAGGTTTATCCAATTATAAGTGATCATGACGTGCATAACAGCTCCACCACTGACGAGAAAGTAAAGTACCAACATAAAAAAACCGTGATATCCAACATAGAGTCAATAGTTTGTTAGCGCTTGAGCTTCTTATCTATGGAGTCTTAGCTCTTCAATATGCATTTAAAAATTAAGATTATTTTCTCAAATTCTCAATTTCAATGAGTCAATATAGAGTTTCACCACAATTATTCCCATCAGTAATTCCTGAAAGTAAAAAATGGAAAGTAAGCACATTGTGATTGGTCAACGTAGATGACGAAAGATGTTTTCTCATCGATAGTATTAATAGTCTTTTTGTTTATAGCCTGCTTCGACGGCCACGGTCACTTCACACCTTTTCTCATTAGTTATGCGTAGTGGACATAGACCACCGTGAACAATACAAGAGTTAGGGCTTATGTCATGTCCAAGTTACGTCCTTAAGTTATATCCTAACACAGAGCGACGTCAAATAGCCGTGCCGAGACGAGTCGAAAGTTAGGAACGACGGGCTCTGATCGCGGGGAGACCAGCCTTCCTCCCCCGCGTCGAAGAAATTTTTAGACAGTTAACTCTTCCATCAAAAACGGGATTCTCGGAAGGTTGTTCGGTGTTTCTATGCCTACATTTATGGAAACACCGAATAGGTTGCCCGAATCCGACCGTGTAACCCATCATCCAGTCGTCAACACGAAAAGAAATTTGTTTTGCTCGCAGGATTCCTGCGAGCGGGGCCAGTGGGGAGGAGAGTAACGGAAACCGACAAAAGCATCGCCGTTTCGGGAATGAATTCGATGACGCACTCGCAGGCAAAGGAACCGGGCCCAAAAAGGGGTGGAGACTCTCGGCGCAAATCGAATCGCGAATTGGATCGGTAACGCTCGCCTCGCTTTAATGACTTGAATTCGAATGGATTCCGGAGTGAGTAACGGGGTGGGGAGGGGAGGGGATGTCGGGTGTCAAACACACACCCCCCCCCCCTTCATGCGCGCCGTGAGCCGGCCCCTCGAAGAGCGCCCGCTGTAGTGCCTCGGTCCGTCGAAGTCGAACGAGAAGTCGCCCCGGCACACGAGCAATTCGCGCGAGGAACCGGCCATCCCTCCCCCCACCCCCGCAAATCTCTTTCTCTCCCTCTCTCTTTCTCCCTCTCCGAAAAATGTCGAGGGAAACTTCCAACGAGACCACGGGCCGCCCTATCTCCTCGGAGAGCGTCAATTCTCCTCTGACAGTCGGGTGCATCACTTCGCAGTGAGGGTGGGAGGGGCCGTGGCGGGTGGGGAGTGGAAGGAGGTAAACGTGTGGAGGGAGATCCATCCGCTGCCGTTCGCAATTAAACTCGCGACCGTCCTCGGCTCAGAGGAGGTATTGAATAGGCGCTACCGATTGCCTGCGAAATGGGAAATAGGAATGGTTAGCCCCGTCCACCGTGCACCCACGGCGGCATAGAATCACCTCGCTCGGGCTAGGTGTACGGGTAATTGCACACGTTGGAAGCAACTCTAGATTTGTTTCGTGGCGAGTGTTAGGTGTCATCACCGTTTGTCATTCCGAAGATTGGTTTGTGGCCCCTTTCTCCACAATACTATACTGTGTCGCCAGTCAACCCCCCCTAACTTTGTAACGCCTAACGCTAAAACAATCGTCATTATCTGTTTCTAATTTATCGCACGTAATACACTTTGAGGATTCTTGGTCTATCTTTAGGGATAGATTTGTGAGAGGTTGTTCCGACAATTGTAGCAGTGTAACGGGCTTATTGGCGGAATTACTTTGTAAGCCACTATCTGAGCGTAGTTTGAAGTGCATGTTAAATTTATTATGTAGTAATAAAATGATCGTATCACTGTATTTCCACAAAGAAGATATAGTAGTGGAAATACAGTGATAAGATCATTTTATTACAAAATTAACCTCCAAAAATTTGATCCTGAAACCCTCGAATTGTTTAATGTGTAGATTTCAGAAAGATCAGCGAAAGAGTTAAAAATATTTTACAAGATCTGTCATGCGATGATCACGAACATAAAATTAGGGAGATAGAGTGTCGAAAGATTAAATATAAAGTGTTATTTTTTCCTCGTAAAATTAAAGATCAAAATAAATAAATATTATCACAACCATGGAGGTAATAGTTACTGCGGCTAGTGTATGTATTCTATTTATCTTGTATGTGCTTTAATTTAAGGTAAATTGAATTTGTTTCCGCGTGATATGTATAATGCTTTTGTTTATGAAATTTTTACACGTAATTAGTTTCTTTTAATGTGAATTTCATCTAATATATGCACGTGGAGGTGCATGCCTGGTGATGGTTCAACCGCTGCCCCGCCCCCGGATTTCAGGGTATTACGTATACTATATAGACGTACAGGCCATCCCTCCTAATATCCTTTTTCCATTCAGTCTTCACCAACTTTAATGTCATCAACATCAACCTTATTACGTTCCCCCTTTTTGTTTGTATATTTTCATCATTATTAAGAATCTCCGTCGATGGCTATTCAGAATAAATACATTGACATGGTTCCTTCCTGCACGTGGCAAATGAATAGTATTACATTGTTAAATTAAAGCTTGACCATAACAAGTTCTCAGTCGTCGATTTCTTTGAAAATGAGTGATGTGGCGTGATAACTGATATCGATTCAGTGAACTGAAGGTGGTCGTTTCGGTTCCTGGACTCAATTATTCACAACCTCCACTCCTGGGGTCCACAAATACGAAAGCATTGCGAACGAGGAAAAAATGAAGTATTAAGATTCATCAGACGCATTGTTTGCGGGAGTGGTTAAAGAGCGAAGATGCCATTCTCTTGTGATATTGCATACATAGCAAGCGTGAAGTGCAAGGGATCCATCAGAAAAGAGCCATGTTCGTCAATTAGAGAATAATAAAACTATAAAACGGGAAGTTGAAAGCGAAAATAAAATACATATTAATTCCACAGACAAAAACAAACTTTAATGCACGACGACGGTTTCACTGCGAAGCAGCATCATCAGGCCCGACGCCTTATGGTGCTGCTTAGCAGTGAAAACATGGTCGTGCATTAAAGTTTGTTTTTGTATGTGGAATAAATATGGATTTTATTTTCGCTTTCATCATTAAAGAGTTCCACAAAGTGAAGCCTGAAACCGTATCTTCTAAACGGGAGGTTATCTTACAGGGATTTGGAATCAAATTCCTGTGGGATAACTTTGACTTCTGTCACTTCATGACACTTGAATTCCATAAAATTAGTCCTAAAAAAATTAAATGTAGAAGGTTCATCCTAGGGCAGTTTGATTACTTTAAAATTATTGTGATTAGATTAAGAGTGTTACTCTGATTCTTTCGGGACTCAGCTGGGAGTCATTAGGGTAAAGAAGTCAAATTTTGATTGTATTTGTAAAAAAAATTAGTACCACTGAATTCGATAGTGAAATTCAGTCGCTTTACCTGCGTGTGTTGGACAATGATAATCATAAACTAACAGATTTAACTATTCTATCTTTCCTCAAACAGTAAGTGAATGCAACTGCTAGAGATTAACTGGAAACACTTCACCTTAACCTTAACCTTCACCTTAACCTTAACAATAACCTTAACGCGCTCAAGTAAAAACTAATAAGATTCCGCGTCTTTATCGTCCTGAGATAAACATTTAGATGACTTCCAGATGTGTATGTTACTGTGAATAAAAAAATATTGCTCTTAAGATATTTATTTCTTTAACTCACTTTTGATAGGAGCTTTTATTAGAGTATGGGATACTGTAAAGACGAAATACTGTAAAGAGTAGAAACTAGATTACTTAAGCTAAGGATTGCTCACCAGAGTGACTACGAAGCCAATCAATTCTTGGGAACTGGATAAACATCGTGATACTCTTGACTCTAATAACTTTGAAAAATTTCTCCTTTACAATCTTTCTTTTATTGCGCCGTAGATTATATTCAATTCGTTTTATAGTTTATCCCTCGATAGAGTTAGTAGATAAATTTCTTCCGTTTGTTTTAACTTCAAATTTATGTTATTTTAAATGCATTTATTGATCAAACAAATTAATGCAAATCGTTTTATCGGTGAATTTCTCCGATTTCCTCTGCAGATCAACTGATCAACGCCTCGGAAACTTATTTAATAACATATAAATTAATTAATATAATTATTTGATTAAGTTTGTGACCAGATTTAGATGACAACTAAGGATTACCATTTGAGCATTAACAAAAGGAAAAAAATAAAGTTGCATTTATACAACTTGTATGTGTAACACCATTTAATATTTTTTAGTCAAAGTTATTATTAATTTACAAACCTCGATTTGTTAGAAGCGAAGCATGTTGGTAGAAAAAATCATAATAAAATTAAAGAATGATTCAAGTAATTATGAGAGCTTTGCTTACTATCACTAAATGTAAATACAAGGTATTGGAATTTCATCTTTTATAAATCATATATATATATATATATATGTTATTGATAGATTAATTTGTTTCAATAGCAGTTTGATAACGCTGGTTCTAGATGCAAAAATGACATTTTTTACAGAGTAAAGTTGGGTCTGATAAATGTTATTAGTAGTATTATTGTTTATAGGGTGCTTCGCTGGCTATGGTCATTTCGCATCTCTTCAAATCATAGGCAAAAACCATATTTGACAAATACAAATCGAGCCATCGACCTTTGGGATAGCCGGCGAGCGCGCTATCCCCAGGCTAACCCGATCGACTGATAAATCATATAAAATATTTATCACCTAGCTATATCCAGTTAAAGTATATTTTATTCCGTCCAATAGGGGTCTACCAAAACTTCGCATAAAAAAGTCTTAATGTGCTGTGTACGTATAAGTTGAAACTGAAAAAGAGGAAAAGGGAATGCTTATGTGGCGCTTTTAGAGTTGACACTTGAGTAATTCTTTTTTGTAAGACTACAACATTTTCGATTGAATTTCTAAAAGCACTGCCCTACAAAATCATCCCGTGCAATAGTTTACATTGTATAAAAGCACCACCAAGTAAAATAAAATTGAAATTCATCCACACTATCTTTCATTTTTCGCACAAAAATCTTTTTGTAAAAGTTCTATTCTCCCACTATTATCTTCCCATTCTAGTTTACTATAAATACTGGTTTCATATGCCTAGGCTATCTTTTTATTTCTCAGAGGTGAGTTTTACATATTTTGCAGAACACATTTTAATGTTTCCCTAATATCATTATTGATTTATCTGTGGAAGCTTTCTTTCCGCTTTCGTTTTTGTAAGAATTAGTCCAGAAGCTCTGACAAATGGCGTAACTTGAAATTTAAAGCGTAACTTAGATTTTCTATATACAGGGCTTTCTCAGTTTTGTTTCTTTGTTTTATATTTTTGTCATCTTGACTATCATTAACCATAGCGATGTGGTTCCTGCTTTCTCATAAGTAGTTTGTCTGATACTTAGCCAATCCATTTCTCTAGGTAATTTCAAATTCCTTTGATACTTGTCTTCTTTTTCATCTTCCATTTAACGCTCAAATTGAAAATTTATCTGGAATGTTTTCTGGTGTCTTCCTTGTCTATCCTGGTTTCCCGGCCTTTTGTTCATCTCTTTGTATAGCATCCCGATTTCAACTTCTCTCACTTATAGGTTTTGGTCACCATTTACCCCTGCCTCAGAGTAACTCCGACACGGACTTACTTAATGGTAATATCTTATTCTGAAAAGGATGTGATGGATATATCTTCTACGTGTGCCCGAATCTGGCACTTGTATATTCTCCGTCTATATTTTGCAACTAAAAAGTTGAGAAGAAATAATAGTATACTCAAATCATGCTAAGAATCTGGTGGTCACTTTGGGCAGCAATTTGTCTCGGAACTATAATTTGCAAATCATCTGCAATAATGTCAGCGTAATACTCTACCAACTCAAAAACCAGAAAAACGTAATACCATGCCATACTCGAAATCAACTCATATATACCTACTCTCAATCCTCAGTGCACTGACTACTGCTACTTTGTTTATCATCACCTCACAGAAGAGATTATCGAAATGCTTCAAGGGCATTAAATACGAGTGTACGGTTTATTTTCAACCTAAAAATATCTACCATATTTCACCTTATTTTTCCAGTCATACGTGGCTCATGTAAAAACTACAAGATCAGACATGCTTGGTTATATTTGGATTATCTTCATAAATATAAACCACATAGATATCTAATAAACTTATTTTACGGCAAGGAAAAAAGTCCAATGTGACGACCTTAAGGCTCATAACTATTTAATCACCCCTTAATATAAAACTCCCTCATACCAAAAATATTTTCTTATTGTAGGGGAATGGTAATTAAATTAAAAATCCACCTCATTATATGTTAAAAAATATTTTAGAGATGTGCATATATATATACATATCGGAAAATGTGTAACAAGATATATTAAACCCTTCAAAATACATATTGTGCTTGGTATTTCTTTCCCAATAAAAATATCAGCGATATCAAAATGTCATTACGAACTCTGATATCTATATATTTTTTTCATGTTCTTAGTGGACGAAGAAGTCCAAGAACTAATGAGAAAGAAAAATAAATATTTTTTGAGTTTCAATCTAAATTAATCCAATATTGTTATTTATTCTATATATCTGCGATACTTTCCCGTAGGAAAAGTATACCACCAGTGTCACATGAAATCGAACCAAGCCCTCTCAACTTAAAAGTTGCCGCACGCGGGGAGCTTCTTCCCCTTAACTTCTTCTCGCACGCAAAAAAAACTTCATTTACCTTTCGGTAATCATTTATTTCGCCCTCTGGTTCCTTCCCTGCACAATGAATTTACTAGTCCACGAAGCAAATGCCTATCGCCCCACGGTCTACTCCGATTCACCCAGGCGATTATACCCATGCATTCGTTTCATACATTTTCTATACTATTCAGGAAATAAATATCATTAGTAAACTAGTTTTACTTTTGTAAATGGAACGATCGCCCCTATATCGTACGTATTACACACTTCGATGGCAAGCGGAAAAAAATAAGTTCTTGACGTATACTAGAATAGAAATCCAAAGAATTTTATTCCATTACTGACTGCAGGGTTATCTTAAGTTAGGTCTTATATTCTATTCAATGAATGGAATGTATTAGTATTATCTCGAGCTCCCCGGAGAATTGGATGTACTGGATTATTTAAAATGTAATAAATAGAACAATAAGCAATTTATTGTTTATGCAATGGGACTTATAGGAAAATTTGTATCGAAAAAGAAAAAATCAATACAGGTCGGGGTTAACGCACTTTCCGGTTAACCGTAAGGTCACATGAATCGAACCAACGGTTCGAGTCCCGCCTTTGGCATGGGGTTGTTGGTCCAAATGGTTTTTATGTAACGTATGAGGTGTTCAATGAACGTAGCCGTCGATGCAGCCTGTAAAGTAATACTACTACTACAGATTCAATATCCATTCTTGTGATATATTTGACCAATACTGGGTTTTATAAATTTATTTTGGAAAATTATGTAGTAAATTCAGTTGTTTTAGGCGTAACTTTTTCGGAACGATTCGTATTTAAAATTTAAACACTAATTTTGAAAATAAACTTTTTAATGACCAAGGTAGCGATTAAAATGTCATCACTAGGTAGATGATGACTATGTAGTCGTTGTTCTTAAATGGTGAATGAAATTTAGGTTGATAAAATATTTCTATTTCAATTTGCTTAGGTTTTTAATATAGATTGTTTGTAGTGTCAGTTCCTATCTATTTATAAGTAATTAGCGAATAGAAGTTTTAGGAAAACAAAATTAATCTTCGTTTTGGTGAACTAGCTTCGTTTCTAATAATTTTATTTCTGATGAAAATATTTCATACGTTATCTTGCATCTGTAAGGGTTAAAAATTACAAGTATGACGTTATCCTTATGCAATAAAGCTGGCAGGTAGCAAAAATATAATCGTGTAATTAGTTGTTGACGAGCGGTCACGAGATTAAAGTTAGAACTTCATTACTCAAATCAGTTTGTGTAAAAAGACTCCGAAATCGTATAACTGAAAACAATGTCCAATTAACAACACACTCGTTCAATGGACCGCGCTAGGATCTACCAAACCCAAAAACATATTTAGACATATGTCAAAGAGAGAGAAGTAACGTACGGATTTGAATTGATCACAACATTAAGACGATGGACAGGTTGCGCAAATGCCTATTGACATGTCACATCATTTGTCTTAAGGATTTCCCATGATAGGGACTGAAAGGGACAATGAAAGGAAAAAATATTTGTCATTTTAAAAAATTCCTAAAAATCTGCTATTATTAGATTTCTAAATATTATCCCTATATGGCGTGGCACTTTCAAAGCCGTAGACATACAGAATCAGATAGGAATTTATCAGGACGTTATTACTGTGGATGTCAATATTTAGATGTCTTTCAATACTGCGACAATTAATAATGATAGATCAGCATACTGGCTGCTGCATGGAAGAAGGAGTTAAATAAGGAGACTTCTTAGGAAGCGCTAATGAAATTTTCTCCCTCGTCATCCTTACATTAGAAATACCGCATAATATTGCCAGTTGGTAAATATTTTACAAGCACGAATATAATAGTTAGGGTAGTTAATTTATATATTTTATAATTATCTTGCATGCATAAAAAAAATAAATGTTAATTGACTTTGTTCGCGCATTAAATGTATGTTTTTTCATTGAAATATTTGCATGTGATTACTTTCTTTCAATGCAAAATACTTCTAATGCATGCATGTGAGAATTCATTCCTGGTCACTCCCTGCATCACGCCCTTGCGGCGAATTGAAGTGCAGTACGTAGGCATAGACCAATAGAACATCGGTTTTATAGTTTAAAATTAGGAGAGGGATGGGGGCTTTATATCTCCTGGGAGACTACTTGCTAGGAGCGAGCCAGGGGACACTCAGGGAAACGACTCTTAATACGGGCCTTATTCTCAGTTTCAATACGGGGGGAGTTGGGGAAGAGGGAAATGAGAAAGCACGCTATGGCATGTGCTGTGGAGGGAAGACGATGAGGCGGGGTTCGATGACCTTGACTTCGAGATCCGCAAGGTTGAGGCGAGATGTGAATGTTTAGAAGTAGAAGAGAGGGAGGGGGATGATGGTTTCCCGTGGCCAAGGCATTTCGCAACATTAAGGAGGGGGGAAGTGGGAGTTATATAACTGCTGAATAAACCAACACCTATCCTTTGTCAAGCTTTTTATAACATCAAACTAGGACGTGCTTTTTTTATTTCTAAAACTGCACTTTTATCCTTTCCCTGAATATGCTACCCGACTGAGCAACGTACCTATACATATAGCCGGGCAGTCGTCGCAATCCGATTCATACACCCCACTCTTGTCCATTATTTTCAATCTCTCTTTAGCTTGTCAAATTAAGTTTCATGGGTTGAAATTATTGTAAAAGGCATGATTTTTTTTGGGTAACCGTGTCCTAATTATTTCACAAATGTTGCCAAAATAATTAAGCTTCTGCCATCTAGTGTCCTGTGAACGAATGAAAATGTCAACGAACCAAGTAGAACGTCTAATTTCGTGATGAAACATTTCCACAAGGTCACGCCGGAGGCTGTCAACTTTAATATGTACTTGCCGAATTTTTTTTCTCTCGCCATTCTCTTAGCATTAAAATTTAGGCCACCGTGAGAGCGAGCGACACACAGGTGCGTGTTTTGTTGCCCTCTTTCATAGGGTGGGAGCACAGATGGTCTCCGAGGGGGTCCAAATGGATTTACTCACTCGCCCTGCCCTGCTGCCCGCTCCGAGAACAACCCTTGCACCTGAGAACGCACTTACCGTCCGCCCATCGTGTTTCACTTCCCTCCCCACAACGAAAGCCCTATCTCTCGAGTCCCTCGGTTGCTCCGCGAGATCGCACCTATTTTTGAGCTTTAAATCTCCATTAATCAAGAAATTAGGACGTGATTGTGGATTTATAGAGCATTGATCCCTGATATGGGTGTGGGTGTAATCAGGTGATCGCCCTCGGTCAACCCCCTCGTATCCGTTCATCTACCTCCCTCAGTCTGGAAGTCTCACGTAAAGAGATATTCCGTTTCTTGTTATCCTGAATGTTGAGGAATCCGACCACGTCTTCCCTCAGTCGTTTCGGAAGTCGTCGTGAATGCGATCAATTAAATATTTTTCTTCACTATATTTTGTGTTATAATCCTTGTCGGCAATTTTATTCCGGAGCTAGAAATTTTCACGTTTTCTCCTCACTAGGTATATTTTCAGAATCGAGTTAACTACAACTTTCTACGCTGGCACATAAGGCCTACATCTACATCTACATAATACCCTGCAAGCCGCCTCAAGGGCGTGTGGCAGGGGGTGAGCCACCACCATACATTC
>WURS02021155.1:0-11954 GCA_011762765.2 Rhinocypha anisoptera | reverse complement strand
GCGCTGTCCTTTCTTGCGTCGCGGGGGGGCGAGGGGGGGGGGTGGGGGAGGGAGGGGCAAGGTTGGGGGGGGGGGGGGGGGGGGGGGGGGGGGAGGGGGGGGGGGGGAGTGTGGTACAAAGATGTACCGGAAAGTTCCATAGAAAGAAATTCGACACAACCAGACTTGGTTCCTTTTCTTTGACAGCGCCTCATTCTATATCGCGATGATAGTAATGTCTAGCTCAAGAAATTGAGTGTCTGCACTTGACGATATTCCTTGTTCACCATAGTAAATCCCTGCCCGTTTTCTCTCTGGTCCCAAAGGTGAAATATCACTGAAAGGGGTATTTCACTCTTGAATATGCCCTGCCGAATGCACATGACGTCGAAAATTCCTTCATAGTATCGCGAACATCGCGAAAATTACCAAGTCGTTACGGTTATTATAGGTCGGTATACCGAATCCAATACGAAGACAGGAGCTATGTTGGAGAATCGTGTAAAGCAATATCAAAAGACTACTTTGTGATGGGGAGAAAGATTATTGGCCCTCTTACATGGACATTCTGTTTTGGTAACTCCAGTGAGTTTTAACCTGGATTACACAAGGCTAATAAAATGGTTTCAAAAGAGGCATAATTCGTCACCACTTTTTTTTCTAATTCGTAACGTCGTGAAATGAATAAAATCTTCAAACATGGCTTATTTATACAACAATGAAGTATTTCGCCATTTCATTTACGTAACGACGTTCGAGTGAGTTAGTGAAGCGGCGACTTTTACTTGCTTGGCGGAGAAATTCTGTTGATGTGGGAAATTTTCGGTACGGCAAGGAATTCAGCTGGCAGCAATGGACGTTGCCAGCTCTCCCGCATGCTACTCACTAGTGTTTTTTTTCCTCCCTGTCAGAGCGATTCAAATTTGATTAAGATAACAGTGAAAACAATTGGTTCCAGCACCTCTTGGAAAGCTGTATACATGCTGCTAAAATTCTTATCGTCGTCCCCAAGGGTGACCGCTTTCGCTTTTAACGAATATGGAAACCAAACACGAATGGACTGTTGTCCGCTGAAAATTACCATGAGAGATCCACAATGGACAAAGAACGACGTATGAATTTCATGATTTCAGGCTTCACTTCGCGTAAGTTTCTAATATCCATAAAAGACATTGAAATGTGTACTTTTCCACATATTTTATTTACGGTTCAACGCATTTAGCCGTAAATAAAATCTGTAGAAAATAACATTATTCTTTGAAGGTTATGGATAAAGGAACAGCGTACTTTCCCATAGATTTTAAAAGCAAGGGTTTTTTTCCATAACCTGTGGAGAGGTACGCTGTTCTTCGTCTGTAATGGATATTATAAACTTCCACCACGAAGTGAAGCCTGAAACTTCAAAAATTAAATTCACCCTACGAGAGAGTACGCAGATTTGAACAGAGATAATGTTATTTCGTGTCGAACGGAAAATCTACATTTCCGTTAGATGGGGGAAAACAGAAATGTCATCAAATAGAAACTTGAATTTCCAACCACATTTCAAATTCATGTCAGGCAATCTTTTCATTAACAGGCTTGGGGGACTGGAAGATGGTAATAAATATTACAGCGGTATGAGATGATGCATTGGCACGACCTACTGATGCATCGGTAGTTTTTTTTTATTAACTACGCATTTTACCTATTTTAGTCAGCAGTTAACGGTTCCCGAGGTTCTACAAAATGTCCCGAGGGTTACTCCAGTCAAAATAAGCAGGAAAACAACTCTGCAGTTACACTAATTCTTACTTGACACGGTTTTTTCGTCAGAATGGGCATTTCTTGGGCGAGGTTCCATATGCGAAAACGATTTGAACAGTGAATAATCTCACCACAAGGGGAATTATTATTCTAGAATCACCGCTTACTGCTTTTACCTGCACACGACCTGAAAAAACGTTCTCGCGATCACTCACCTAATTCGATCCACCGCAATGGCCCAAGTAGCTCTCACTCAACCCCTAAAAGACGGGGAAGGGCTATTAACGTCACGGTTTGTAGGCGGTTTTAACCAGGTCTGCTAAATCCGAGGCGGAGTTACGACTCTATATCACTTCTAACTGCTTATGTCATGTCAAATGCATTAATTACGGAGTTCACTCCTCGTTTTGGGAATTTTCACTAACTGCTTCTGTGAAAAATAACGACAACAGAAATGTATGCGTTCCTTTTAGCTAACCTCTTGAGACTTGGGTCAAAGGTAACATCCTCCCTAAAAGCCGAATAATATTTGTTGTAAGGGGATGTGGAGTTTGAATTTGAGAAAATTCTCCGGTCCGAATAGAGGGAAAAGAATTATCTTCTTACTTTCTGGACAACCACAGTTACCACACTCACCAGGAAATCCCTTTCAATTCTGCCACTCTTTTCGGAGTGGGATGATGAGATGCATTTTCGAAAACTGCCCCGGAAATCGACTCACCTCCCGAAACTATGAACGTTGATGAATCGAGTATTATGCCTAGCTTTCGATCCCCTTCCGCAGATTCAACTGACAGTGGCGACAGGGAAACGCGCGTTGCCTCCGCATTCTACACCTTCAACCGATAGTCATCCCATTGTCAATGATTTCTTCTTTAAACAGATAATAGGGTTTTAAATAAAAACTTAATGGTCAAGGGACGTTCTCCTCCCGATATCCCAATACGACAATGACGTTCAAACCTAGTTCTCCACTTATATCTTGCATCTTGATGCTTCATAATTGAGAGACTTATCACAGATGTGGGATAACCCACTTTTTCCTCAAACGCAGATCACACTCTTGAAGATGTAGCGCCACCAATTCTAGACCACCTACACTATAACCGGCAGTTCTTAACTCCCCTCGGTTCTTGTCTATTGGGTGTGGCAATGTAGCACCATAGTGATCCCGCCGACGACTCTTCCAATGTTGTTGGAGGATTCCAACTAACAAAAGAACCGAGGGTGGCGGGGTACCTTCCACATTCGTCCGGACCCAACAGGAGTGGTTTGGGCTATCGGTGGCTGTTGGTCACTCTTAGGTAGTATGTAGCTGTCTGTATCCCCTGTCGGTATAATTCTGGCAGGGGAATAGACCGAAAGGACGGGGAATTTTCCTGCCGTACCCCGTTACAAGCTAAAGCTTGATAACGGGGGCTGTGAATCCCTATAGACAAGCACCGAGAGGAGTGAAACACACTATGACCAACAGGAAGAACTGAAAGCATTTCAATTTTTATGAAAGAGAATTGTTTGATCCGAAACGCATGAGGAGTCGCATTTCTCTCCGAAAACTGCCTATGAACTCCTTCCATTTCATTTCCCTGCCTGGTGGGTTGGATCACTGCGGTACTAAAATGCTCAACAGCACGAATGCCCCCACAGTCGCGGGGAAGCAAGTGAAACTAAGAAGCAAGCGATTTAGCATTTTGGGTTCCGGTACACGCGTCAAAAAATCTACGTTCCGACACTGAAAGAGGATGGAAATTTGAATGAGGAATTTGAAAAAAAAGGACGGACTGCCGACAAGAAAGGACATGGGGGGCAAGCTGAAATGAATGTGGGTGAGGATAAGACGTTGAAAAGGAATGCAGGTGGTACTCATATGGCAGCAACGATTGCTCACCAAATGCGCATTAACGCAGAGATGATAGGATGAGCATTTTTCCCGCGCACGGCAGTAATCAGGGAGACAATCCAGGGAGAAATAATAGGAGTAATAATAGGAGTACCCTTCCGGCGTTATTCGAGGAAGAGAGGGACACGAGAGTCAACATGAAATCACGAAGTGAAGCACAGAATCTAATCTCATAAACATGGGAGACGAATCAATAAAAACCTTCCGCCTGCTATTCCGAAAAGCGGGAAAATGAACACTTCCACTAGACCTTATGACTGTCTGAAGTAATTTACAGGCTACACTAAGCTGGAAATCAACTATGTGAAATCATTTTAGCTATTAATATTCAAAACGAAACGAATATACGATAATACAGCATCAATGCTCGCGCCTCCAACATATGATCTAGTATCTTCTCAACTGAAGCTGAAACGCACCTCGGAGGCGAGAAACGCTTAAAAGTAAAATAAAAGGAACGATTTGGGTTCACGAAAAACGGAAGAAGACAGAGGGGGGTCTTTTATTAATGGCACAATCTCCTTTTGTGTTCGAACACAGTTTTGTTTCCCCCCCTCCCCCGAGTTAAGATCGTTCAAACGATTTAATTCGATACTCATAATGGCGTTCTCCTTCCGATGCGCGCACTTTTCCTCTCCGGCCCACTGGATATTTCAACACGTGCACTCCGTGTGCTCTCGCGCGTGCTACAAAGTCCGAGGGGCGCCGCGGTGCGTGAAAAACGAGAAAGATGGCTGGGAGCCCTCGAGGGTGAGGAAGGTAGGACCTCGAAGGAATAATTGAAAACACCATAAGCAGATACGTCGAAGGCAAATCCATGAGCTGGCGAATCTTGAGAAGAGGGAGTCGAATGACTATCGCACGAAATTTATACAACTCGATCTAAAGGACGTGCTAACAACATCCATTCGAAACGTTAAGAGGGGAGGATGGAGGGTCGACGGTCTCCGATGGTGATCGCTTCTGAGGCCCCGTAATAATAATAATAATGTTGAATTTTTATACCGGCGAAATTAAGTATTCCTGTCTTAAATTTAACCTTTCGGGCAATTACTCTTTTGAACACACCATGCCTCGAAACGGGAGTCAATCCCGCGACCTTAGGGTCAGTCTGCCACGATGCTGCCCACTGGTCGAACCCAACCGGCATATCGTGGAATTCCACCCACACCGGAGTCCAACGTTATATTTTCAAATCGAAAGTCGTGCTCCGAGAACGAGGACTATTTCCATCGCGACTTGCGAGAGAAACACGAGGAACGGTTAATGTAACAATAATTAATATAAATTACCATTATTTTTCTAGTGCCACGGCCGCTTTTCATCTCGACACCCTCGCGTCCCCCTCCCCACGCAGACAGACGACTTTGGCTTCCACACTCCGCGGCGCGAATGAATCATTCGAGTGATTCGAGTCAAGTCACAACAGACACAAAACTTGACCGCGCGCGTGTGTGTGCTGCTGCTGCTTGACCATTTACTATTTTTTATCTTCGAGGAAACATGCCAATTCCGAGGAATTTGTGAGCTAACAACGTCTATTTCTGCCGGAAAAAGATAGCAAAAGTGGACGGAAAAGCGAGTTCGCGGCGCAGGAGAAAAAAGGATCCGGAAGAAGTTTTGCCCGTAGTATTTCCATTCCGCCGCGGTGGATGCACTCTTCATTCCACCTTTTACACGAAATTCGCGAAATGCGCAATAAAATCAATCCAGGCCAACTCTGGTTCGAACCGAGAGTGGAAATGCGACGACTGACGGGAATCGATACTCTTGACGAAGGATCGACGGCGAAGCACAACATCGCAGTCGGACGTCGTCGAATTTACCCGCGGACGCCCGACTCGCCCGGCTCTATGGAGACCGAAATTATTTTTCTTCCTTCGCGATGCGACCCGATTCCGATCTGTTTGCTCCGAAGCCGGGCACGTCAACTCCCGACGAGGCGGGGGATGATATTTGCTTTTTCCGCGGACACTGTGGACGGAGGGAACGGATGTATCTCGGGGCGACGACGAACAAGGTAAGATTCCACACACCGCCGACGGCTCGTGACTAAGGCCGTTCGGACGGATGAGGGAAGAAAAAAAAAGATTGTGAGGACGAAGGTGAGCGAGGAAGATGGGTGTAGAAAAGGGAGGCATCGCTAAGGGACCGGTGGGCGAAGGAAATAATTAAAACGGATGGGATACCTGGGGAGCAGAACGCAGAAGACGACAACTGGAGGAAGATCGAGAATGCTCCGTCAACCCCCTGACTAGATGCTGCTAAACCTTCCCTTGCGATAAATACGACAAAGGGAGAGAGATGTTCGAAAAGGGAATAGGCGAGTCTTCACATTTGAGCTCATTTCAAAAGTTCGGTTGCGGTGTCAAAATTGTGCAGTCAACCGAAACCAGGGGGAGAGCATTAAAGGATATCTACCGTTAGCAACAGGTTCGACTCCTTTTATCATAAGTCATTTATTGGGGAAAAACAAAATATGTCCACCGATATTTCAAAAACCTTGAACAGCACGAGAAACGTGAAGAAGATAGGTGGTAAAATATATTTTACCGAACCACGCTTCGAAGGCACCGGAAAATGATAATGTTCGCGATGCTGACGGGCCATGTGGTGGTTCGCGGCAAGAGGACAAATCCCTACCGCTTCCCGGCGAATGAAAAGGTGAAGACGGAAGACGGCCTGGATGTCGGCGAATGGAACGAAGATCGAGTACGTCGCAGGACGCGGTGTTTCTCAATGTGCGGGGTGATTACGCCCCGAGAACCGCGCCTACATTAGATTACAAAAAGACGGAGACGGTTTTCCGAATCATTGCTCACGCAGTAAACAGCGTGTTCGACTGCTGGAACTGGAACGTCCTCCCCACGCTCTCCCACTGCCGATTGGCTTAAACGTAACGACTTGACGATGACGGCAGCCGCGAAGGCGGAATGGAGATTTCAATTGTGATGTTACACACCAAAATGCAACTCGATAGCAGCGCAGTTAGAAACGCGGGATCTAAAATTTCCTATCCGAATTCCCCTGTGCCGGGAGAGCATTGCGAATGGCAGTGACAGCTCATTCGTACGACAAATACACCATCGGGATGTTCGCACTCTTGAGGCCGAGGAAAGGAATCCGACTCCTTCCCATCCCCATTACGCACCAACTAACGACGCGAGTATAGAATAGTGGACAGAAACACGTCGTGGTGTATCAGGTGCCATTAAAACGATGCTACAGTTCTGAATACCAGCTCGTTCCGGCACAGTAATTAGCGAATGATTAAAGATCACACGACTCTTGGCGCAAGATACGGCACCGCCATTACCCACCACACTGCTTTCATCTTAATTTGTTCTTCGCTTGAAAGGCCACTTCAAATAAATAGGATGGTCAAGTCGAAAGGCTGCAAATAGGTAACTGAACGACGCCAGACAAAAAAATGCGGTTGCGACTAGGGGTTGCCAACTTCCGAAGAATTATTCACGGGTGGTGATCGTGAAAGTAAAACTCCAGCATGAGTACATCGTAACACGTTCCATTTCCCATTCAATGAGCAAACAGAACGACTTTTCGGCCTTCAACAAATCACTGAAGGTACGTGATCTGCAACGGATGATCTTATTTCGCTAAAATCACTTCTTCAGAGCGAATTAGACATTTCCGTGCCATTATACTTGTAGACTCTGGAAAAATCACAATAATACATTTAATGTGTACTCTCACAGCCCTAGGCACTTTGACAGATTCAACACTTAACCTGTAGATAACAGCCACAGTGGTAATTTTGATCGCAAATTTGATTCCTCTTTCTTCAACTACGTATTACCCCGCCATTGCGGTTGAATTTCGTTCAAAATTAATATCAGAATAGTGACAATGAATCCTTGCCTGTTGTTTGGTAGAATAATGCAACACCTCTGTTGCACTCCCGCGTCATAAGATACCTTAGGATTGGGTAGATCGCACATAACTTTATGGTTTAACTTACATATTTCCTCCCTCTAATTAAATAATTGAATCAATTGTTGGGCTCAACTGCTGCTTCAAAGTAAGCATCGCCTAATTACGGACGAAGAGGTGTCGTACCGACAGACTCGCTATCACGAAATTAAGGGCGTACAAACTAAAGGCCTAGTCGCGAACCTTGATTTGTAACTGAGGAAGTTGATTGTATAAAATGAAACTCGATTAGATAAGCTCATAAGCTCCACTGGTAAGAAATATCTGAAGGCAGTACATTTACATATGAAAACCTCAAGCAGACCAAAGGGGTTAACGAAAATATACAGGGTTCTCTGTAAACGTCTGACGGCTTGTAAATTTTAAGTGAAGAATCAAATTATAATTTATTCAGTTTATCACTTTCAATCCACTGGCGATAACCTACCCCGAAAAACGATACAAAGATAACTCCGTCGAAACAAAGGAAAAATTATAGGTTTTCGCGACAGAATAAGCAGCGATTTGGTACAGTGAAACCAGAAAGCCAAAGGCAAAGTGATATTATTAGTTATTAGGGAAAAGTGTTAAACATATGCTTTCGAATATGAAATATTATGCTGATTTTTTAAAATTGCAAAACATCTCTGTAACCAAGAATTCTTCACTTCATGAGTTGCTAATAATCTGATATAATAGTTAATATATGTACAAAGCTAGTGTTTCTCTCCTGGAGTCTAAAACCTTTAGGTAAAGTATGCCGAATGATCCTTAAAATTTGGCAAAGCAATCGGAATTTAACAGGAAATGTGTGATACCGGCAAAATATATATCGCCCTATTAATTTCTTCTAATTATTTATACAAGTGAGTTTTTTTCTAGATTATTTAGAAAAATGTACACCACCAACGAGTAAAATTATGCTTGTAAACTATTTAGGATATTTTCTTTGAATTCAATACGAGTTTTAACATAAAATATAAAACAATTTCCTTTAACTGATTTTATGAAAGAACTAGATTACACTTATGTATTAGCAAAATTAATTTAATAATTCACTTAGGGTTAACAAGGTTGTAAACGTAACTGCTGAGTGCACACAATTTTAAATATATCAATATCAATGGCGATCACTACATTAACTACAGGGTGTTTACAAAATCTTAGCCTCTAACTCTTTTCATTGCATGAATTACCACATAGACTATTAATTTGGATAACAATGGTTTTTCGAGCATATAATGTTAAGGAAATGAATAATAAATCTATTTTTAAACACTTATTTAGAAAAGGTCTTTCTCAAGCAGAAGTACAAGCCAAAACTTCAGAGTTTACTCAAAAAAATCTCTCAGTATTCCAGGTGAAAAAGATAAAAAATGAATTTTACTCCATTTTGCTTCTGTATAAGCTGGCATCAGAATGTCTACATAAAAACTAGAACTTTATTTCAGATTTTTTTGTTTCCTTAATCACAGGAATGGTACCCAAAAGTAAAGTACCCATTGAGCTTTAGATTCAGAAATAAGAAGACTGATTTCATAGTACTTATAATTGTTCAAAACTATATACCTTTTAGGGTACCTCCATAATGGAATTTTTGCAAATGTACTTACATTTTTATTTCAATTGACAATGGAACAAACGTAAAACAATATGATAGAAAAATGACACATTAGATTAACAAGACACAGGTACATTGGTATGCAGTATTCTGCACTCTTCAAGAGGCTGATTAAAAATTGAATTCCATGATCAAATGAAAAATGAAAGGCACCATGACTCAATGACTAGAAGTTTGAACATTGGAATTAAGGGCCTAACTACCTTTTATCCTCTGTATATTAATTAATTTAAAATTTATCCGAATCCAAAAATTAAAGCAACTGAAGAATTAAATTGGAACACACTGATACAACTGGTGTAACTTTTCAAAGACAGAGAGAGAGAGACTACCTATTTGGTTCTGGTTTTCTTTGTTGAGTTGAAGAAGTTGAATAATGTGTACATGAACAAAAATAATATGTGAAAGGTCTGCTTTAACGGAAGCTTTTATTTTTTGATGGGGGCAATATGACTGCAAAGATGAAATGGATAATAAAAGAAAATTCAAGCCATGCTATACTCAGAAAGTAAATTTAAAATTATACCTGAAGAAATAATTTACATTGATTGGGGAATATATTTATGTCAGAGGAACTTCAAATGAAAAATGAAAGAAAACAAATGCAAGAAAAGGATAACTATCTTGTACATTTAAAAAATGATCTTATAAGCAAGTTTACATAATTGGTATAATCCAATGTATATTAATGTATATTGGACATGGAAGAGACAAAGAAGTCATTAATCAAATGTTAACCTATTTAGGGGTAAGGATATTCATACCAAACCATGTTTGTCCAACAACTGATCAAAAATTGCCATCAGAGGTACATGGGATGTGAAATTAATTGTAATTGGATTATTAAAAAATCTATTTTCTGGATGAAGACATCTGATAATTTGATGAGTGGAGTACAACAATTTCCTACAAAAAAGTAATATATTCATTACCATGAAAAGTATGTCTTGAAATGTAAATTTCAAGAGATGTCATTCCACTGAATTCAAATCATTTAGCCATATACAAAGACTACTAGGGTATGGGATAATGTAGAAGTATGACTACTCATGAAATCAATTGAGTTTTTAAAATAACTTTTAGTATTTGTGGTACATCCTTAAGTGTTTTAAGACTCCTTTCATTCTCTGGCATAAATACTGAATTTTAAAATTTTGCTGCTACCTGCAATTTACAACAACGACGTTAAATGTTTATGCTTATTTAATAGGGAGGTAGAATCAGCATACAGAAGAAAGAAAGCTGAAAAGGGTACTTCAATAAAAAAATTAGTTCAAAAGCTCATTGTGATGAAATCACTGGAATTTGACTACTGTGACTAAAGTAGTGTAACCATCAACATGGCATGTTCCTAGACTCTATTGACTATCAGAGCGAAATTATCTCTCCCGGACTCTGGATTACATGGTTTTGTTTAAGAGATTTTTAGCCATGTTACTGAAACATTAGGGAGAGTTACAGAATAAATTATTCATGGTGTCTACAAAAGTGTAAGAAGTCCCTCCTAATGCATATTTCATTTTATTATGTCTGTGTCAATGATAACTTTCTGTAGACAATATTTTATATTTGTGAGCATCACTGCTTGCACAGTGACTCAATAGAACTAATATCTTAAATAAGGTTTACTTAATAGCCTGTAATAAACAAGACAAGTCACAAATGAAATACAACAAAAGTGGCCAAAAGTTGAGATCAAATTTATTCTGACAAGGCTCAGGCGGAAGACGTGTAGATTTGAGTATTTGAGATTATTATTCCCAACTCCTCTGGATACCTCCTTCCAATGCATATTTTTTAAGAAGAGAGAAGCCCAACGGCTGAACATATCCTTAATTTAATGAAATTTAGGCTGCAACCCTTCCGTTTTGATGATAATAACTGAAAGAAGCTGGTCCCAAGCCGGAAGTGGGGAGAATACGAAGATCACTGAGGAATTTCATGAGCCACCGAATCCAGGAATAATGGCAACCCTATCTGCCACCGGTAAACGCCAAGTTTCACTATCCACAACGGTTCTCGGCGCAGGGAAATCATCATTTGCATTGCCTTGAGGTGCAGCAAATGAGATTTATTTTCAAGGGGAAATACGTGCCGACGTCCACGGGATCTCCATTGACCCTTTGGACGGCGATGTTTATTGGGTTTCGCGGAAGAGATACTTCAAAACGGGAGGGTGGTGGGGAGGGAAAATGTGGGTACGCGGAAGTCCGTCCCAACAGGCGTGCGAAAGGAAAGAAGGGGAGTCCATAAACGCTTATTTCGGTCTCGCGGGAGGGGGGCCGGAGGAAAAAAAGGAAGGAAAGGGAAAGAAAACAAAAGGGTGCTCTCGAGCGTTCGTTCGAACGTGAGTGTCGGCATAACGATGCAATACTGTCACAGACGTCGCGGAACCAAAAAAAATGAATAAAAGAGAAGGGGGAGAGGGAGAATGAAAAAAAAAGTCCTGCTGGCGGAAAGAGAGAATTTGACAAAAGGTCGAGACCAGCAGCCGCGCGGCTTGGAACCCCTCCCTCTCTCTCTCTCACCCGAGGCAACACAGCAGGCGTGGAAATTAGGAAACTCTCTCGCGGAGGGAAGAGCCGAGAGGGGAGAAATCGAGGAACAGTTTCCGCTTTCCCGCATTCATTCGGGATTCACGAACGCCCCCGCGGACATCACGGGGAGGAGGAGAAGAAAAGAGATAAAAGGGCGAGGGAGAGGGATTTTGTGGAATGGCAAATAAAAGGTAAGGATTCCTTAGAAGAGTACTAGGGAAATGAGACGGCAAAGAGCTCT
>WURS02021144.1:0-11954 GCA_011762765.2 Rhinocypha anisoptera | reverse complement strand
GGGGGGGGGGGGGGGGGGGGGGAGTGGGGAGTTGGGTTTCCCGCGTTGTTGACCTGATTTTAAGGGGGGGGGAGTGGGAAGGGGCAGATGATAGAGGAAACTTCCCTTGGATACCTGTCGCTTGGCCGAGGGAGGTGGGAAAGAGACACATCTTAAAGCCGTTGGCTCAGGTCATTACCACAGACCTGATGAGTTGATTCCCAGAAGGCGTTGGATATGGTTATCTTTAAATACCGCTGTGTAGATGGAAGCTTCAGGCATGTCCTCAGGTTACTGGGGAATAGGGGAGAATGGTATTGTCAATGAGGGGGAGGTTGGAGAGTGGAGGGTAATAGGGGAGGGGGTATTCAGTGATTGGTTTAGGGAGTTGTGGGCTATTTACTGGGAAAAGGTCCAGAAAAATCGATGGAAAGGAGGGGTGAAATGGAATTGAACAATTATTCATTTAGCAGTGAAGTTCCGGTCTTAGTATGTTCGATAATTTCCAAATGCACCAAAGCGTCCAATTGGGCTCCTTTATGATAAAGGTATAGTTATAATCAAACTTGTGGAATGTCTCTAGGGTGTGTCTTTCTTGATCTCGTGTCATTTAATTTGATGCAGTTGACAAGTTCTTCTTTGTGAAGTTTCTGCCTGTCTGACCCACGTAACTGGCTCCATATTCACTCTTGATTTCATACATTCCACTTAGAAAAACCCATCTGGACAAGCAAAACACCCATGCCCTGGGCGGGATTCAAACCCGCGACCTTTTGGTTAGCCTACGAGCACGCTACCCACCTAGGCTAACCCGGTCGGCCTCTTTCGTTATATGTAAATATGATGATGATGATGAACTAACGTTGAAACCTTGGTAGTAATAAAAATTATTTTTTGTAGAAAATTACATGTCTTTAATGATGATGAAAACACTTGATTTTTTCCACATGAAAATTTTTTATTATATGCGACCTAGGTTTCGACTTGAAAAGTCATCTTTAGGTGCAAGTCGAAACCTAGCTCGTATCGTAGGTGGTTTTCAAGTCGAAACCTAAGTCGTATATAATAAAAAATTTTCATGTGGAAAAACCAAGTGTTTTCATCTTCATTTTGAATCGCTTCCACAAAGTAATGCCTGAAAATACCCAATTTACATGTCTTTATATTCATAACCTCATAATATACATGATAAGAAGATTATATTTGAATAATCACGAGTTCTTGCATAAAACTATTCTTCAAAAATTTTTTTTTTATCAGACTATAAATGACAGATTAATAATGATTATGTGAGGTGGAGATCGAATAATGAAAGTATAATCGCCAATTCGTTCCAAAACCTTTATATAATAATACGGAACTTATTAAAAGCTTATTAAGACATTAAAATCCGATCATTTTCAGAATTTTCCTATGTTTTTTGTCCAGAAATTTGTCAAAAAATGGGCAAAAATTGTTTGAAGAAATAAATAATAATATATTGAATGTTTAACTTTCGAAAAGCGCATGTCAAATCAAAAGCGTTAGAGATGATAAGTAGAAAATATTAAAAGCCAAACAACTAAGAAAAAATGAGAAAAACTTTAAGGGAAATGAAGCAGAGGGATACAAAGCTAAATTTATTGTCTAATTATGAATAGATTTGCTAAATTTATCTTAAATCCTTCCTTTGAAAGATAGGAAATTAAATGATAGCAATAGGAAATTTCTATGCAAATCAAGATAATTATTAATTGGTTAACCGTGTTTAATATTTATATTTATTGTGTATGTACGCTGTGGTCCTGGGAAATGGACCAATACAACCTGAGTGTGTGTATATACATTATCACGAGGGAGAATACAAATCTAATGTGTTTTGCTAATGTTAATATTAATGGTAAAACTAAATACAGTAGCATAATATTGTAGAAAATTAATTCGAAATTATAAATATAGATTAAGTACACATAATGTTTACTGAAATATTAGATGAAGCTTACGGAATACTCTCCTCCACTGTAATTCTCTCGAACCATATAAAATCGCAATAATAAAAATGACTCCTCTTTGTTATTAATTTGTAAGGATTTCCAGGATACCTGATTCCTCCTTCGAATACGTTTCGATCGCTGCATGGAGCATGGGAAGTCGGAGGGCGAATGAATCAAACACGGGAAACGCTTAGCGGTGGAAGAAAGATAAAACAAGCAACTGGATCGTGTGCATTCGAAATAAAAATACGAGTAATGTTCCCAATGCTTTCTGGGAGGTAGAGAGGATGGTCGTCTTGCTTTGCTTTAAAAAAATCATCCCCACTTGAATCTTTCTGGGCTTTATGGGGATCGTGCAAATGGTCCTAAATCAACGCCTTTATCCATCTCCACTCAGCGGTTAGCATTATCACTCGCAACTCGACTCCCCCTACTTTTCTCCGGAAGCTCCCAAACAAATGAATGGAGAGACGCATCTCCCCACCTCCTGTTGAGTGAAAAAGCATAAAAATACACATGCACACACATAAATAGAAATAAATATATACCTATAACACTGAGTCTTTTAAGTGTTTCGTTCTGTGTGTGTTTGTATATATATATATATATACAAACACATATATAGGTTTATATGTATATATATGAAAGTGTGTATTATTTTTGGAATTTGTCCCTTCTCGATACTCGTTCTCTTCATTCGGTGTCAATATTTTCCTCCCTCTCGTGAAGTCATTCCCTTTCCTGTCCCATTCTGTTCTTTTCTCCTCTTTATCTCTTCTTTTCTGGCGGAGAGAGCTATGCCCCTTCTCCTCCGTTTTTCCCCTTTCCGTGTTTCTCGGCACTCGACGAAGCGCGAGCCGAAACCCAAAAGCCTCGCCCCAAATACGCCACAGGGCTTTTTTGAGTCCAAAAAGCGGGCTCTCCCCAACCATTTCATCCCCTCTCTCTTGGATTCCTCCCTTTCCTTCCCGCCAATCCCATCTCCGAGATACGGTTTCCCAATCAACCATTCTCCGTCATCTTTGCCACTTC
Organism: Rhinocypha anisoptera; assembly: GCA_011762765.2. Classification (NCBI taxonomy): domain Eukaryota; kingdom Metazoa; phylum Arthropoda; class Insecta; order Odonata; family Chlorocyphidae; genus Rhinocypha; species Rhinocypha anisoptera. The sequence continues at coordinate 8,970 of WURS02021144.1, read as the reverse complement.
CCGTCGCTACACACTTTGCCACTTCCCTTCCCACCACCACCACTTTACTCTAACTCGATAAACTCTTGTGATAACAACTCCAGTGCATTCCTTCTCTCAAACGCACAAACATATAAGACTATATTTAAAATTTGTTTCATAATCGAACTGGAAGTGACAGCTTGAACTTCCTGCAACAAGTAATAGTCAATTTCCTGGATGTATTAAAATGGCAATAATGAAATTTCATCGTTCAAATATTTTTCCCTGTTGCAAACGTTTTATTTTCTCTGAAGTACGTCATTTCACAAATACACAAGGAGACCGATTAAATTTATGATCTTTGCTGCTATCGCCTAATAAACGCGTCAATTATGGAGACTGAAATTATATTATGAGTACCTTATCATTTTCATATTTGTTTATTAGAAATATTTTTAATTAATGTGTAACATGTTCATTACGAAATCTCTTCAAGTTATTGGTGTGTTATTTTTCAGTTATATATATGTGTGTGTGTGATCTTTCAGTTAACTAGACATGATAATATTATTACGAAGGTCGATATGTTTCTTTTTTAAATATAATCTGATCAGGTATTTGATTCAATTAACTAATATTATTAATTTATTTTTTTGAAATAATTTGAATTTGAGTTGCTTTAAGTCAAATAAAACCCTTTACCAAATTTAAATAACTTAACCATTAATTAGGAAAAGGAAAATATTATTTAATAATTGTAACTCCTTAATCATGATCAATTTAAGTAGCTACTTTCATCCGTATGCAGGGTATCAATTTACACCTTCATGCCTCATAGAGTAATATGTCAAACTCGTGATTTGAGTCAATCACTTGTTACTCTTAAAGAATTCCTGTATGTCAAAAAATTGCTCCAGTAAGAATAGTAATGTATTATTCACATTCATTCTATTAGCACGTCTAATTCTAATATTTAACAAAAATTGGATTACTATATTTATTCAAGAACGCAAATAAAGACACAGGTTATTGTTCGATTCTCACATTTATATCGTTACATATTGCACAGCCATTTGACTCCTGTGGGGAAGTAAACATAATGTGCCTTATCCATTAATTATTTATGCATATCAAATTTTGACATATTTTGTAATTATCAATGAAATATATTCTGAATGATTTCACTTGCTTTTTCATATCGTCACCATTGGCCTCTATGTCATGCTTTGTGTGAAAACGTCCTTTCTTACGAATCAAATTCATAAACATTTATGCCCAACATTTTTTTCCACCCCTTTTATTTAAATGTCCTTTTATATGGTCTTTTACTTTTTCCCAACCGTTTCCTTCTGGATTAATTTTCTTCTTCTCCTATAAACCTAATATCTTATTTGCTATAAAGACCCACTAATTCTCTTCTTTGTATCACCGGGTCGTCATTGATTAATTCATTTCCCTTTAATACGACATAATACGACACCTTTTATTTTATTACCCTTATATAGATTTACTAATTTTCCATTTTGTCATTTGATTGAATATTTATAATTATCCTTCTTCCATTAACAGTTAACAAAGTTCTTGCTAATCTCCCTTTTGCCTTTCCATTGGCTTCTCGAACTAAAATTACCCCACTGCAAATATTTAACGCATTATGCATATGTATGATCAGCTCTATCGTTCACCATACTTTCTGAATTTACGGCCGTTTAAATAAGGCATTGTATAATGCCGACCGGGTTTGTCTGAGGGTAGCGCGCTCGCCGGTTAACCCAAAGGCAGTGGGTTCGAATCCCGGTCGGGGCATGGGTGTTCTGTTTGTCCAGGTTGGTGTTTTCTATGATTTTAAGGCGTGCGAAATAACAATAACCGTCGAAGCATTCTATAAATAAAGATTCTACCATTCTCTCAAATTGGTGACTTTTCAAGATAAAGAAAATACGTAGAATAGAAAGTAAACTCCGTGAGCAAATAATCATTCGCTTAAAATCATAAAATATAACTTTTATAGCAAGACTCCATGAATTTAATTATTTAGTATTAATCCATTTAGTTTTCCGCTGTATTTGTAATGTCCAATTTAGATATACTTGTTTCAGAGGTGAAGTTCACATTTTCATTTGAAAGTTACAGATAGCCTACTGAAAAAAGTTTTAAGAATATGTTTTGCCATTTTAGAGAGTAGTACACCGGTCATTTCGCGAATAAAGCAGGTGAGTGGAAAATATTAATTGGAATTTGCAATCATTTTATTTCCCTGCTATTATGGAAATACTATTATCACACCGACATCTCTATTGTATATTCGTATTTTGGTAGGTAGAGAACATTATTCTTTTTATTTATGGAATTATCTATGCCATCTATGGTCACTAGTCCTATATTCAGGAGTAGAGATCCTCCTATTGTTCAAATGTTTCTGTAAATTATCATTTGGAATATCTGTATAATCAGAAATAATAGTCTAATTGCGGAGGGGTTAATTGTAAATGACCATACCACTGCGCAGCATATTGGCGCAGACAATTCGTCGATTTAATTTCCTGTGGAATACCCAATTATTCAGTTCAATAAGAAAATGAATTCGTGACTTAATTCACAAGCTGTCTTTTTCAAAGCGGCTTCTTATGTAATCAACGCTTGCATTCTACGTTACAATCGCTTTCATCCAAAGCTTAAGCATTAAGTGGGCTACCTACTTTTCTTGTCCTACGAAAGTCTTTACTTCCATTGAAAGTGTTAGATATACCAATTTCATGGAAAGGATAGTCAATGGGATTTCCCTGAACCTGAGAAAAACCGTGTGTACTTTGGCTTATGGATTAACACTTCTCCATATTTTCGGGAGAAAATTATTTATAATCGTTTTCCTCTGGTTTGTTTTATTCAGACGCGATCACCAGAGAAATCACTTTCTATTCGTAGTATGAGTTATAAATTGGTAAAAATTAAATGAATAGTGAGTTGTTACTTTTATTTCCCAAAAGGTAGCATTGATATATGAATGTTTCAAAACATAATTACAACTTCCGGATGAAAACTTTCGGAAAGCAATAACTCAGTCAACATGCGAATATTTAGCAGACTACTCCATTAATTAAAAACTGAAAGATTAGGTTATTCTGCTTTGTTGAAGTCTCTTTACATGCATTATAGATGTATAATCTCACACACATTTGGGGAACGAGATTTATTTTATTATTTCCTTGAGCCAATAAGTTGAGAAAATGGTCCTTAAAAATGTAACTAGTCATATTTTAACAAGATAACCTTTCGGTAAAGCAATTGGCGAGTTCAATCAGTAGGAATTTCTGTATTCTATTGTTAATTAGAGCTATTTTTTTAAACCGGTACAATTTGATCTATATATTTCAATTTATTCTAAAATTTCATATTAATCATTTAAAATATAATGTGTATCAACCTAAGTATTTTTAATGTAGGTATTCTGTCGAAGGTTTAACTTAGAAATACGACAAAATCCAGGGTTTTGGGCTGTTATCCAACGTAACACGAAATATATAATGAATCTTCCTCATAACCTCTCCCCTCATTCACCACATCGCAGAGTATTTCCCCATGTATAGCACAAACTAACAGAGTGAAAATCTTTGAATTTATTAAGGAGTGTATTTTTTGCTTGATGCCTATGATACATGGCACCTGGTGGCCGCAGCAAACGTGCCATTAACAATCCTATAAGAAAGGAAGTACTACGGATATACTGGGCGATATTCAATTTATGAAACAAAGAATTTGAGTCTAGACATATCAAGGGGATAAGAAATAAGTAAAAATTCAATACTTTCGATGAAGTACCCACTTCAATTAACTCCTAAGTGCGCACAACTATAAAAACGTAGTCAAATCCCCTGTCAAATATCGCTAAATAGATCGGCTCGTCGTAAATACACTTCAATGTCCATACATTGATTATTTTTGAAACGATAGTACTCAATGAATCGACACCCCGAAGCCATTATAAAGCCGTATCAAATGATTTCCTCATATACTCGCAAGCACACAAAACAGACGAGAAATGCCATTTATTTCCGATAGGAAACCTTCTCCCCTCCCAATGCTTTCCCAACACTTCTTTCTCCTTTTATCCGGAAAATTGATACGGCGGCCCCTCTGTAGTAAAGGAAGGTCAGAGAAGTGATGACGCCGAATGACTTTTGAAAGGGAGAGGTAGGGAGCGAGGGAAAGTGGGAGCCCTTTCGCTCTCCCTTGCCTCTCTTCATTCTTCATCCCTCCCTTTCCCAAACTCCCAAGCGTGTGAGCAGAACCGTGAACTCAACCAACTCCTTCTTTTTGTTCCCCTCTCAAAACCTCCCCTTTCAACCCCTCCCGACCCCGATTGACTCCCGTTCCCCTGTGATTCAGCATCGCGGGCGATTGTAAGGGGATCCCTTTAACTCTTCTTCTTCGGTCCGCTTTGAAGAACACTTCCCGGCACATTTTGGTGCTGCGACTTAATATCATCCCTTCCGCATTTAGTCCTTTAATGGCCAATGCTAGAAATTCGCCGTTGTCGGCAGAAAGGGCCTTTCCCTCACTTCAAACAAGAGCGGTCCTTCGAAAACCCTCTCACGGATAAAAGATCTCATTGGAGATCAAAGTTTAACACTTTATTAATATGGGAATTGGGCCTGCGCTGGAGCTGCCATTTGATAAGGAGGTGAATACATGACGGTTTTCTTGAATGTAATATGGGATATATGAGAGCAGAAAATGATTTGAGGCTAAGGAAATCCAGACGAAGAATAATGAAATACTGAAAATCTGCTTGAGAAGTGTGACTGAAAATGTCTCTGCAAAATAGCGTTATAACATATTTTTACATTCAAAACACTATTTTCTTTTTTACATTCAAAACACTATTTTCTTTTTTATTTTGAAGCCTGAAGAAAGTAAAAGGCAGAAGTAACTTTTTCCTATGGATAAGAATTGTCTTCCATTGAAACGATGTTCAGAAAATTACGAAGATTGGGACTATAATTATGTCTTTACGTTTATCCTGAACGTAAACAATTTTATTAAATAGAATGGATTAACGTATTTAACACAAAATCGTAGGAAAAGAAAATTTAATGTGAATATGTATGAAAAAAATACATGTGTGTCACTCAATCTGACCTTCATGTGAGGAGAGATCAAGAAAATCTAAGAAATTCATCCATAGAATTTAAATTTCTGCCTACTTTCGAGGAATTTTCGAATTTGACGATGCGAAAATATATTAAATTCTGCATTTCCTTCTATTAGAAATGACTAATTCAAGTAAAAATGACAATTTTTTTGCGGATATTGTCATAACCTTTAATTTTCCTTTGCAGCAACCTTATACCAAGTGTGAAAATGAATTGTAACTTTTCAAATTGAATTCAAAATAACTTGTGCTAAATATGTCTTTTACTCTAAGATAATTATACCATTGTGAGGGTCGTGGACCACACAAATTTGATTTCGTGGAAGACTGACAAAGGCTAATTGGACAGATATAAAATTATCGTACGAGGTAAAAGATTATACTAGCCAACAGAGAATTATCATCAACATTTAGAAGAAGAAAATTGGCACTCATCGGATGCTTTCTCAGAAATGATAAATTCTTACAAAATATCTTGTAAAGAAATATTCCTTCCATGGAAATAAGAGTTCGATCGAGAAATTTCAGTTTAAAAGTTAAAGTTTGTGACGTAGGATCTAGATCCTGTAATAAAAAATAATGAATAGCAAGGAACCGTTTGTGGTGGCTGGAATGATAAAGTCAGTATCTTTAGAATGATAATAAACAAAACTACTGCCAACCTTTCAACACCTTCACCAGCCACTCCAAAAATATTTTAAAACTTCTTCGCAATTCCATTCATGAAAATATCACCGCTGTTGAATGCGAGGCTTATTTCAACGGTTTAATTGAAGAATACTATAGTAAATACTTAAGTAATACCTTTTGAAATTCTTTGTACTCTATTGCCATTATTTAGTTATTTAAAAACCCTGGTACTTTATTTTTTAAGATAATTTCCCGATACTTAATGCCTTATGGGTACCACGCCAAACATCGATTTTTACGAGTTCTAATCATAAATGTTTTTTTCTTTAATTTAAGTCGTCAGTCAAATTATTGAATGTACCAATTGCATTTTTAATTATAATCTGTAAATGTCTGCCAGCAAAATAACTATTAAAAATATTTTTTACTTTTTAAAAGTATTTCCTTGGAGCGACCAATTAAAAGTATTGAGTTTTAAGTAATTTCCCATTAGTATGAATTCCAAAAGTATCGAATGTTAAGTAATCTTTTAATGTCCCAAGTAGGGGGTTTTGGCACATTTTATGTGCCTATTCCATACTAAGCAAATTAGCTAGTTTATCTCCTTAACTATTAGGTAGTAAATTGACATCAAATTGTGTGAGCAAAACCCGTGCTACTTACGCTAAATACTTAGGACATTGTATCTGGATGTAGGGAGGTAATTAGATAGTATCTCTTGTTTCACCTTATCATGAAGAGCATAAACGCAGCATATATTTCAGTAATAAGTCCGATAAACGAAGAGAGAAAATAATGGATAAATGAATTAAATTCAGGATATCTTGGAGATTTATAGTTTGAATTAGTTCATCTACTGCAGTGCTAGACAATTTCATTCATCATTTTTCAAGTATCTTTTACTCTAAAATATCTCCTTCGCCAAATTACATGATCACGACAGTAGCTAACTTGACCTAGATTCTTAAAGTATGAAATAACATTTTCATAACTTCACCTTATACCTACATATGTTGAATCACTGATTATCCTTAACCTCTTCTTACGTTCTTATTAGCCAAATTTGTATGGTAAGGTAGATTTAGTTAAACCTTGGCTACATTTATAAATTATAATTGAGTGAATACTGGGCCGTTGTATATTGTTATATAAGATAAGAGATTTTTGACAAGGAAATCATTTGGAGCTATACTTAAGATTCGAGGAGTTTGAGTATGCTCGCTGCGGAAATCTTATTTCTTATATTAATATATTAATTAATATTAATTCTTTATCCCAAAATGACAATCTCAATGCCCAAGATACGAATAAGCAAAACTACGTTACTTTTAATCTATTGAGATCTAAGGACATTAAATTGAGACAATATCGCACTAAATAGACCTGATCACGTGAACCATTGCTGGGTAATTTGCTGAAGTACAGCACGTAGTTACGACGTTTGGATATAAAAATTATATAGTTTGCTGCATGGAGGACTTTATTGCTTTTTTCTAATGTGCAGTTTAAACCGAACGTGAGACAGACATAGGGAAAATTATCTTCAATTCAACGGTTATTCGGATGGGATTCGAGAGAGGATTAGTAGCCAGAACATCACCTTAGGCGTAGGAGCCGTTAACCAACCGTTCAGGAAATTCCCCATGTCACATATTTTAGCACGAAACCGTACAAGGAATTATTCGCGGTTTTGTAAATACTGTATTTATTTCAAGTTGAGCCCTAATTATATTTCAATTTCCTTATCATGAGGAGGCACAAAATACTGAAGAAATATATAAAATCCTGCATATTGAACGCTTGCCGAAAAAATATTAATGCTAAATATATCCTGGAATCGGCTGAAAATATTATCTCCGGAAAAGTCCTTCATTTAGTGCAACATGAAATACGTTAATTACTAGGAGCATTTTGTGAACTACGTTTACGATAGCTTAAGGGCATTCTCCCGGATTGGATGTAAGACACGGAAGACTATTTGACCACGGTGAACCCCTTAAATAATCACATATTCGAGGGGGACTGGTGGAAGTAGATTTTCAACCCCTCGCACGAATGGAACTCCTGCGGGGAAAAGGGAAGCGGAGGGTGTGGGACGGAGATATCTGCCTGGCGTGTTCGCGCGTGTGTCGAGGGGGGAGGGGAAGGAGTAGCACGCATCCACCCAGGCCCCCCTACATAGCTGGCTTAACAAAACCATGAAAATGCGTTCCGGATGGAATTTTCGGTCGGATCCCTCTATCCGTGTGCTTTAGAACGAGGGAGAAAAATTACGAGCGAAAAAGAAGAGTGAAAAAACGAATGAAAAAGTGAGGCATGGAGTTGGGGTGAAAAATGTAGAGGAGAGGGTGGAGAAACGAACCCTGGCGCGTGGAGCGAGAAGGAGGAAACCGGAAGTGAAAGAAAAGGGACAGGGTGCGGTAAAAAAAGTAACGTTGGAATGGCTCGGCGGAAGCTATGCAGATAAGAAGAGGGCTATGGGGAACGGGAGAGCAGAACAGGAGCGCCAGGACGCAGATCGAGAAGCTGGGACTTATCTTCTCTCATGCCTTCCTCTTGCAGCAAACATGTGCCCACATTAGTTTCTTGCGTTTGTGTGCATATATATATATATATGTATAATATATATATATATTTAAAAAACTGGTACCACGTTAATACCACATCTATCCCTTTATATATTTCCTATTACTAATAAGTAGTCTATTTTTGCCATTTGGAAACAATATATATATAAATACACTTATATAAATAAATATATATATATTCACTTATAAAAATTCACGTACAGAAACAAGTAAAAAGAAAGACTCACATAACGGAGAAATATTTCGGGGCACTCTTACCCCTTCGTCAGTCTGAGAGAACAGTTCTCTCAGCAGTTCTCTCAGACTGACGAAGGGGTAAGAGAGCCCCGAAATATTTCTCCGTTATGTGAGTCTTTCTTTATACTTGTTTCTGTGTGTGAATGTGTATAAGTGTGAGCGTGTGTTCGTGTTTGCTGCTCGTCTGAGTTTTCCTGAACTATATATATATATGAACACATACACACAAAAGTAAACGACTCACATTGGGAAGAAATATTTCGGGGATGCCTTCCCATCCGTCTGCCTGGGAGAACTGGCTCCCATACCAGAGCCAGTTATTCTAAACGGACGATGGGGAAATCATCCCCGAAATATTTCTTCCCAATGTGAGTCATTAAGAGTATCTTTTTTGTGTGTGTA
>WURS02021133.1:0-11954 GCA_011762765.2 Rhinocypha anisoptera | reverse complement strand
TCTCTCTCTCTCTCTCTCTCTCTCTCTTTCTCTCTCTCTCTCTCTCTCTTTCTCTCTCTCTCTCTCTCTCTCTCTCTGTCTTTCTCTCTCTCAATCTCAGTCTCTCTCTCTCTTTGTTTCTCTCTCTCTCTCTCTCTTTCTCTCTCTCTCTCTCTCATTTTCTTTATCTCGTTTACAATTTTCCCCACCACCTTAAAACGTCCTTTGGCTATAAAACTCTCAACAACTCTCTCTCTCTCTCTCTCTCTCTCTCTCTCTCTCTCTCTCTCTCTATCACCAAGTATAGTAGTGAAGCTTCAAGGAGACTAACTCCACTGATTGGAGATTGGTCGCCACAATAATCATCATCATCATCAACACATTGATTTGAATGCCAATCAACTCAACACAATTCAGAGAGAGAGAGAGAGAGAGAGAGAGAGAGAGAGAGATGAAAGAGAGAGATTGTCAAAGGTTCATTTATTATATGAGAGAAAAAGAATTAAAGCGTGAAGAGAGAGAGAGAGAGAGAGAGAGAGAGAACTAAAACAAACATATGGTTGATTGTTATGTTTGAGTTATTAAATTTTTTCAACGCTAATAATAATAATAATAATAATATTCAAATGATGGGAAAATTGGTTTTCAAAAATCTTGTAAAATAAAATAAACAAAAAAATTGTTTTTTGTTTCTGACAAGGTGAGCTGTAATCTCGGTATTTCAACAAAAATTTGACCTCGTGTCAATTGGGGGTGAGAAATTGAGAGAGAAAGAGAGAGAGAGAGAGAGAGAGAGAGAGAGAGAGAGAGAGAGAGAGAGAGAGATGATCAAATAATCAAGTAATTTGAAATTTTAACATAATTCTTTTTAGATGTAAATCTGTGGGATTTAATTCCATTAAAACATTATTAAAATTTTAATTTAAATGTTACAAAATTCTATTTTTTGACTGTAAACTGTTCAAAAATTTTATAAACAGTTTTATTTAAAATAAAATTAATTTTTAAGTTATTTTCATTATTTTAATTTTACTATTTAGATAAATATTTATTGAGTTGTTTTTTGGTGCCTAGTTTAGTTTAGTATTTTTGTGAGTATTAATTTTGAATTTAGCTAGTTCGAATCCAATCAAACAGATGGCGCTACTGTGGAAAATTTAATTATTTTATTGTTTATAACTCTCTCTGTGGATGGCTCCTCTCACATGTTTTCTTGCGTCAGTTTTGCGGAGATTTTTGTTTTGTTTTGATTAATAGTTTATATTTATTATTATTATTATTATTATATTATTAACGAAAAAGATAGAATTTTTAAAATTATTTAACATTATTACTACTACTATTATTTTATTCTAAACTTGTTATTTTGTTGTTTCTCCGATGATTTACAAACAAAACTGAAGATTATTTGTAAAAATGGAGGGAAAACCACTTTTTCCCGCTGCTTTGACGATGCAATCTGGTGACAACGAATCTTCTAGTCAACAACAACAAAAGAGCTTGGTTGATTCGTCAAAACCGGTTTCACTTTTTCCAAGTGTTTCGGGCGAAATTTCCGGTTCAGGTTCTCAAAAACCAGTGACTCAACCGGTGAGGTCATTCAAAAGTTATCGACAAGAGGTGGTTGAACTCTCCGATGATTCCTCATCGGTTAATGAGGATGATGATAGTGAAGATTCAGATGTTCAAGTGATAGAAAACTCAGATGAGGATCGAAGGAGGAGAAGAGAAAAAAGAAGACGAAGAGAAAGATCTCGAAGTTCGAGTCCGGAACGAAGAAGATCTTCAAAGAAGCACAAGAAGGAGAAGAAACGGCGTAAAGAGAAGAAGAGCAAAAAGAGAAAACACCGACGATCTAGGTCAAAGTCTCGAGGTAAACAAAGATTTAGATAGTTAAACAAGTTATTTTTTTGCATGAAATCAAAATATTGAATTTAGAAACATAGATCATTTTATTCTATCCATTTATTCTATTTATTTTAAAGAAGTTTCAACAACTTCATTTCAAAACAAAGATTGATTTCAAAATTATCGAAAATTTTATCTTAATTTTTATTTCAATAGAAACTATATTAGTTTGGTTTTTAGAGTCTAAATTCTTTGTCGAATATCTAAAATCATCAAGCAAAATAATAATATTTTCAGATTAACAAAACTTAATTTAGATACTTAACTTTCAAGTTTAAGTTTTTATTATTCATATTAACTTTCTTATGATTCGAATTTAACTTTCGTTGTTATGATTAAAATTCTTAACTAATTCGAATCTAACTTTTGGTGTTATGATTTGAATTCTTTTGTTTTTGGCATTATTTTTTTAATAATTGTTTGTTTCTCGAACAGACCGTGAAACCAAGAAGTACGACAATAGCTATCTAGAGTATCTTCCACGTGGCAAAGCGTTGTTCATCGAGGACATTCCAAATCTCAAGTCGGAGGATGCGTTTCGTCTCGATCGCCGACCCGATGGCAACAATCGAGGTCTTGCCTCTCTTCCACACTCAGTTCCAAAGTACACCTTCAAAAATGTCATCAATTTATGTCGTGATTTATTCAAGAAGGATAATCAAGAAGAGAAAGCTAAGAAGAAAAAGGTGAAAAGATATTTTACCTCGAAGAAATTGGCTAAAACGGGTGATGATTCGGCTAGTGTGGTCTATCCGAGGCAGAGTCTGTTTTCTGATGTTTCGCGGCAAGTCGAGTTTATTGATCTGGTGCTTGAAGTGCAAACCGTGGACAAATCAGATGATGGAATCAAATTTTCCTCGGTTACCGAAGAAACCAACGAATCAGGTTTGTTATTCCTAGAGTTGTTTCTGAGAATTTAATTTTCTGAAAAAGTATATCTAAATAAGGCTGAGAATTTTATTATTTTAAATGAAATATAATTAGTTTTTGTTTGATATTAATACTTTTAAAAGTTTGGAATTTATTCTTGTCCCTAGATAAAAAAAACTTTCAAAACTTAGAATTTAAGAATTTTATCAGATTATTCTTTATATATTTTTACCATCTGTTATATTTTAGAGTTGTATAACAAGATTAAAAAAATTTTGGCTTTAACTTGGGTTGTGAAAAGACATAGAATGGTAAAAATAAAAATTTTCAAAAATTGGATTGGTTTAGAATTTAAAGTATAACACAAAACTCTAGAATTTAATTTGCTAAAAATTCGAATTATAACACCAAAAAAGTTAGATTCGAATCAGTTAAGAATTCGAATCTTACTGCTAATGCGCAAGAAGTGTGACATAAAACGAAAAATGATAGAAAATGAACATGAACATAGACCATAGAAACCCACGACTATACTTTTTGTTAGTTTATTGGAGATTCTTAAAAATTTTATATTATTATTAATAATCTTATTTGTTGTGTTAAAATAATTTTCAGTAATTCTATTTTTATAAACAAAATTTATTAAATATATTCTTTTGTTGGATATATAGGTTCAATCGGTCCCAAGATGTTTCCATCTCGATCTCAGGTGATTCACGAGCTAACCAAAGAATTCAATCGTTCACTGTTCGAACAAAAAGCAAACGCAGAGAGATGGATTGACTTTATCCGGTTTCAAGATCTCGTATTCCACCATTCCATTCCGGGTGGCGAGGAGGATTCCGGAAAGCGACTCCAACAGTGTGTAAGCAAGAAGATGGACATCTGTGAGAAGGCATTAGATTCCAACCGGAAATCGGTGAAACTTCACCTGATCCGTCTTCGTCTACTTAGTTTGTTTGCGGATGAGTTGGACCGAAAGTGTTCGGATGTGGACAACGAGTGGAGGAATGTTTGTTTTCTCTTTCCCAACGTGCCACGGATTTGGTTTGATTGGATTCGGTTCACACTACGGGGCGAGAGGATGGTCAACTTTCGGGCTAATGGCCGAACGAGGAAGATTTTTCGGTACGCTTTTGGCTCGTTGGGTGGCAAACTGCTCGAGGGTGACTTTCAGTCGCATCACATTGAGGAAAATCTGGAGATGGTTCTCGTTGATCTCACCACTTTCTACGCCGAGTTTATGGCATCGATCGACCAGGTGGAGAAGGCGATTGGCTTGTTTCAGGCACTGATCGAGTTTAACCTCTACACACCACGAGAGCTTGGATTCATGGACTCCCTAGAGGTTTGTTATGTGTAATCCTAAACTAAACTATTAGATTCGAATTATTAAAGTTAGATTGATTCGAATTGGTTAAGAATTCGAATTTTAATGCGCATGCGCTAGAAATGTGATTCGATTCGAATCTAACTTTTGTTGTTATGGTTTGAATTCTTATTCTAATTTTCGATTCCCATAAAAAATTGCTTGATTTAAAGAGTTTTATTGAAAAAACCTTTAAATAATTTTAAAAAATTGCAAATTTCTTCAAAAGTTTTCTGACTTTACACTTTACTAAAATCTGAAATTACTTTAAAAGTCAATTTCTCGAGTTCTTTTTGTGTATATTAATTTTTTTGTTTTAAATTTCTTACATTATGCTTAATAATTACTTATAGGACTGGTATCTCATGTTTGAGCAATTCTGGGATTCCGGCGTGTCTCGAGTGGGTGAATTCGGTCCCAAAAGTTGGCGACAGTTTCAAGAGTTGATCACACAACAGTCCGAGGAGGTGAGACACAAAGACCCAAGGAATCTGGAACACTTCGATTCACAATCGCTCACCGATCGGCTAGAAGATCAAATTCTAGCAGAGCTGAGTGAGTCGAATCAACCGGAACCGATTCGAAAAGCACTGCTTTGGTTGCACTACGAAGAGTTACGAAAAACACTTCACTGGCTTCCGGCCAGTGCTCACTTTCCCACCAACTACTCACTTGATGACCTTGAAGACCCAGAACGAGTGGTACTGAGTGATGAAGACATCAAGCCATTTCTGTATAGACTTCGAAATGATGATTCGAAATTCTATCTTTCACTTCGATTCTTTCACTTTCTCGATGTTCCACTGGTTACGGGTTCTCTTGAATCCGCTTTCTCTACCAGTCGTTTTGAGCATGAATTCTATTTCGAAAACCTTCTCAAGATTGATCTCGTAAACACGTGGAATCGGCTTTTCGATTCGATCGTTTCGAAACACGTGACACGCTATTCGAATCCATCGGAACTGTTTGTTCTGAAACGGTTTGGATTCAACGAGCAAATCAAGATTCAACTTCCACTCTGCGAGTCGGTGATTCGCGAATACACTGCTTTTGGTTTCAACACTCGCCAAATGTTTCTTGATAATCTATTTACGCAAATGATTGCGTACTTTCGTCAAGGAAGTTCTACGTATTACGCATCGAGCTTAACTCTACTGTGGTGTCGACACAAGATCGACTTGTATCAACGAGGCAAACGAATCAAGTTGGTCGCGGTGAAGAAGTTTATGAAAGGTCAGTGGGAAGGTGGGATATTTTGCCGGTAATTTTACTCAACACTGTTAAAAAAAATACTGTTTGGTTATAAGCCAACATTAAGCACGTTTCTATTTATAACTTGACAAGTCTTTGTCATAGACTTTCAATTTAAACAATGTAAGTTTATAAGCAGACATTTTGGAAAATCAACGCTTACAGGCTGCATTTTTTAAAATTGTAGAGTTATAAGCCTACATTTTTTAAATTGTTACCTTAAAAACTGATATTTTTAAAATTGTGGAGTTATAAGTCAACTTTTCTTAAATTATCACTATAAAAGCTGGTATTTTTGTAATTGTAAGGTTATAACCAGACAGTATTTTTAACAGTGTAAAGAATATTTACTGTTTCTCTTTACAAAAAGTATGGTTCTCAGTTATTTGATAATTTACAATTAAAACTGGTATTTTAAAGCTAATACTGTTTAGATTTCATTTTTCTAACTGATCAAAAATACTGACATTTTAGTTTTAAGTTTACTGACCATTCGTATTATTATACTGGCGAAAATATTTATTCTTAAAAAATATTTTTTGTTAGTGGCAGAAATAATTAAACTGACTTTATAATACTAACTAATCAATTCAATGTTTTTTATTTGGCAGAAATTTTACGTGAAAACTCGGAATGTTATGATTTATATCATCTTTATGGAAACTTTCTCTACCAAATTGACATGTCAGAAGGACTCAAGATTATGCTTGATACACTTTCTGCTTGTCGACGGCTTGGCTCTGACTCAAACCAGTCTCACATGCTGAAGATTGCTTGCAGTTTGGTTCGACTGAATTTGAATCTAGACTCTATTCTTGAACAGTTTATTATTCATAAAGACGAAGAGATTAATCTAGTGCCAAAATCCAAGGTATCATTTCCGGTTGAGCAACTAAAACAGATCTCTCTTAATCTTCTGGTTGATGTTTTGAACAAACCGGAAGTGGAGGAGGGGAGGTTTGATTTGGAAGATTTGAAACGTAATTCGAATCCGGTTGATGTTCGAAGAGCATTTGCTAATTTGAAACGTTTGGCTGGTGAAAGTGTGGAATCAGTTCAAACGTCCGTTTTGTTAACCTATCTAGCACAAGGCTTGGAACCAGCTTTGGGTATTCTGGGTCAAGTTGGATCTACTTTGGTAGTTGAACCCAAATTGCGCCATCATCTGGAACGATCCTTCTACCTTCTCCACCTGGAACTGTTGCTTCGAGACTACGCCGAGTTAAAACAATCGAGACGATTTCGAGCTCAATCTCCACTGGTTCCGATTCGTGGGCTGATCGATCGAATTCTCTCCCAGTTTCCCGATGATCCAATATTTCTTGCGGTGATGGTTAAAGTGGACTCCAAACTCTCCGTACTCAACCGTCCCAGGAGGTACTTTAACGATTTTGTCTCGGATTCCAACTCAAAGCTAGAACAGTATTTTGTGCGCAAGTATCTCAACAAGGTTGTTGAAGAAGAAGAAAAAGAAGAGAACAATTCGGGTGAAGATCAAATGGAGAGCTTGTTTCATGTCTTCATGGCTACACTCCACTCGGAACTACTTATCATGGATAAGGCTTCTGGTGATGGTAAGTTAGATTTATGATTGTTTAGAATTTGAATTAAAATTAATAAGAATTCGAAGATTTATTTTAACAATTCGAATAGAATCGGAATACAATTCGAATCATAGCACAGAAAGTTTGATTCGAATTGGTCTAGAATTTCAATCACAACAGTGAAGGTTAGATTCGAATTGATGAATTCGAATTATAACAGAAAGTTAGATCCGAATTGGTGATGAATTCGAATCACAACAGTGAAAGTTTTCATAAATGTTGCGTCTTGCCTAGGTTTTTTAGCTAAACTAGTTTTCTTAAAAATTTTTCTTGGTACTTAGCATGAATCGAATCACACTGTTAGCTTTTTTCAGCAAACACTTTTGGTTAGCGATATCAAGGACCCGTGAGTACCAGGACAGCTCCTCACCAGGTCGGGCCGAGTTCGGGTTGTGAACTGGCAAAGTAGACCAGCCACTCACCGAACTACGAGACTCGGGTCCCAGTGAGGCGTGCTCCCCCAGTGAGTCCTCTACAAAAATTCTCGATTGGACCTCGAGTCTTAATCGAGACCGATTATTTTCCTTACTTTGTGGTCTCAGCACAAAGACACACATAAAGCTACCCCGCACCAAACAAATCGGTTTCATAGAGACACACTGCACCATTTTGGAACGGTCGGTATCGAACTTTGGTGATTTTTATTGATTTATTGTGTTACTTAGTTCAATTGAAAGTGGATTAATTTTAAACTTAACAACATTTACTCAAGGTTTTCATATAAATAATTTTGAATTTTTCTAATTTTGGCGCCAACTTACGCGCTTACCATTGGTCTTACTATATTGGATGATGACATTTTGAAGGGGCGTCCACAGATGACGTTATGTTTAATTTGAATTTTTTGTGTATTTTTTTAGAGGTGACCGCGTATGACTTTAGCTCGGGCATGTCCAACCGTATTCGAAGTCTGTTTGAACGGGTCTTGAACTATCATGGGGATCGATCGCGCTCTTCGGGGTGGCTTCAAGGGAAAACTTTGGCCCACTGTCCACTCGTGTGGCGGATGTTTGTCCGTTTTGAGGTTTGAGATTCAACTTTCACAAATCAAAACAAATTTTTTTGACAAAACGAAGCAAAAACATTTTTTCCTCAAAACGCGCAAAACAAAAAATAAAAAAAAACAAAACGTCACTCAGAAAAATGGTTTTAATATACACTAAAAAACTAATTTTTTAAATGTGTACTGAAAATGAATATCAATTCGTACCTCATTTTCAGTAGATACTGAAAAAAAATTAGTTTTTTAGTGCATACTGAAATCATTTTGCTGAGTGGTTCATAGAAGACAAAACAAAACGATTTTGATTTTCAAAAATCCAAAACTTTTAAAAACAAAAAATCGTTTGTTGACAAAAATTAAAACAAAAAAGGCTAATCATAAAAAGTGTTACTTTGCATATAATTAGGCGACCAATTTTGTAAAATTTTGTTTTGTATATTTTGACCAAACAAAACAAATAAAAATAGCCGTTTCATAAATTTTTGATTATTTCAAAAAAAATCTTTTTTAATTTTGGTCAAAACAAAACAAAATGAAAGCTCTAGATACAACACAATGTTTAATTTAGCGCTTGAGATTGATTATTGATTGGATTTTTTTTGAATTCCAGGAGATGGAGAGAAGAAAAAGTAGAAGACCAGAAGGGAAGAGTTCGACCAATTCCACCCAGGCGATTTTGTATCGCGCTTTTCAGAATTGTCCCAATCATAAAGCATTGTACATGGAGGCGGTGACATTGCAACCATCATTGCTACAGGAATGCCTCGACATTATGTGTGATCAACAACTCAGACTGCGTACCACCGTTGAAGAGATTGAACTGTACCTTTCGCAACCCAAAACTGGCGAAAAAGGTTGATGTAATTCAATTTAATTCTGCTGTATATATATGTATATTATTGATGTACATTAAACTTTTTAAATATTTGAACTTTTATTGTCTTCTATATATTAATGAATAAGAATATGGTCGTGGTTTTCTATGTTCTATGTTCGGTTATTTTTGAAATTTTGCCACTCACGTTTTTGTTCTGTGAGAGTTACGCTACTTTCACTGTACTTAACCGATTCGAATCTAACTTTCACTCTGTTGTGATTCGAATTCATCGCCGATTCGAATCTAACTTTTATTGTCGTGATTCAAATTCATCACCGATTCGAATCTAAATTTTATTGTCGTAATTCAAATTCATCACCGATTCGAATCTAGTTTATACTGTTGTGATTCGAATTCATCACCGATTGGAATGTAACTTTCACTGTTGTAATTCGAATTCTTAACCGATTGGAATGCAACTCTCCACTGTTGTAATTCGAATTCTTAACCGATTGGAATGCAACTCTCCACTGTTGTAATTCGAATTCTTAACCGATTCGAATCTAATTTATACTGTTGTGATTCGAATTCATTACCGATTGGAATGTAACTCTCACTGTTGTAATTCGAATTCTTAACCGATTCGAATCTAATTTTCTGTGTTCAAAAATTTACGAATAACCCTTTTGCATGCGCAAAGCTCTGGGTTAAAATTTACCCAAAAATCCTCCGAAAAAAACTTAATACCTAATAGAGTGTCTTAAATGGGTTGATTTTTTATTATTTTTTATTACAATTATCATTGAACCTTTGCGATTTGTGCAGTTTCTCATTGGGATCACCAAACTTGATCGGTCGAAATCGTTTGGTGGGATGGTCAAAGATGAACTCGGTGTCTCGGTCGAGTGGCTCGAGATAAGTGCTCAACGAGAGTCGCATCACCTGACAGACCATCTCGGGCGAGAGGTTCGGGGCGTAGAGCTTGAAAAACTGGTGCAAACACGGATTGGTGAAACCCCCACTGATCTGGGCTCCATTGTCATCCGTACAGTAACACAACGAATCCGATTGGTAACACTGAGAGGCTAGAAAGTTTCCCATGCCGTCACATCGAAGGATGTCGAGTTGTGCATCTTCCGACTGGGCCAGATACTCCTCCAGACCACACTGACAGGTCATACTTTCTGACAGCGCGGATTCTGCTCTGTAGGAACCAATCCGATTGCCCAGTGGATCATGGCACGTACAAGAGGCTGTTGGAATATTACGGAAAGATTAGTGCCAAATGCTTTGGCTTTTAGTCATTTTTAGGAAAATAGCCTTTGCTCAAACTTATTTTACTCAACCAGAAGTATTCCTACGAATAACTCGGTTTTTTTTCACATAAACAAGTCATCCGTAGGAATACTTTCGCCAAAAGTTTTCTAATATGATGCTTTGTAATTTAAAGTTTAAGCCAAAAATGCGAAGCTTCTTAGTGTCGAATTTTCAAGTCAACAAATTGTTTTGAACAAATTTTTTAACTTTCTGAATTGATTTTTTCCTATCAATAATACTGGCTAAAAACTGGAAACTTTTAAAAGTTTTTTAATGACCAAACCAGAACATTATTCAACTATCCCAATCTAGCCAGAATAGCACATCCAACTATTCCTACCTAACCAGATTATATAGTATGCACTTACCATCAGGACACTGTTTACGTGAGTATCGATCATCATAGCCACACTCAATCTTGTTGAGCGATCGAATTGTGGTGCCCTTTTTCGAGAAGTGATAGGTCAATCCGTGACTGCGAGACATTTCCTTTTGACACGCCTCTACGTAGTTCTTGTCCGACTCTTTTGAGTTTAGTTTCTTGCTCTTCTCGTGGTCAACTGAAATTATTATTATTATCTTCTGTTATATTAATGGCAAATACAAAATTTGGTGGTTTTCTATGCCCTATTCTTCTATACTTATTCTTGTTCTGCCACTATGCCATTTTGCAGTGTAACAGTAAAGCTACTTCCACTGTGCTTAATCGATTCAAATCTAACTTTCACTGTTGTGATTCAAATCTTATTCCAATTCGATTCGAATGTTGTTCATAATTCTTCGAATTCTCATTCAAATTGATTCAAACTGGTAAGTTACTCTCTTAGTATCAACGGCCGCAGGTCAGCCTTAACTACTAGATTATTAATTTTTGTTTAAAGTGTCTAACATTGTAATTTTTATTTGTGTTTTTATCTCATACGCCGGGCTTTGGGGCTAGTTTTTTTTAATTCTTGCTCGATTTGATTCTAATTTTTTTTGTATATCCCTTCGAATTATGATAACTCGATTTTGACCTCGGCAGCTTTGTTGCTGTTTTTTTACAAGAAGCAAACAAAGTTTTAGATTTCTTGTAAAAATATTTTTTCACTTAGAAAAATCGAATCTCCTATACTGGATTTTTGATTCATC
Organism: Rhinocypha anisoptera; assembly: GCA_011762765.2. Lineage (NCBI taxonomy): Eukaryota > Metazoa > Arthropoda > Insecta > Odonata > Chlorocyphidae > Rhinocypha > Rhinocypha anisoptera. The sequence goes on along the minus strand of WURS02021133.1, from coordinate 705 downwards.
TTAGATTTTTCTCAAGTATAATGACTTTTGTAGCTTAAAAAGTGTACTATAATTTAGAAAAATGCAAATGTGAATCTAAAATCCAGTATAGCGGATTTGATTTTTCTCTGCGATTAATAACTTACAGCAAACTAACGAGCTAAGTGCGCCATAGATCACCGCAGCAGGCCAAATAGCTTCCTTCTCGGAGATAGGCTGATAGAGAATCTTGGCCTCCTCCAAAGCACGTTTTTCGTCAACAATATCGTACAGATCGTAGACGGGATAGCCCGTGTCCTCGTGCACACAGAGACAGGTCTCGTTGAAGCACTGCAACTTCTGAAAGTTACCCGACGGTTGACACTTGGCGTGGGTATCGGTCAGTGGTGAACCGTTGGCTTGTCTTCCGTTGACCAACTTGTCGTACATTGCAGTGGCACACTTGCAAGTTATGTTCTCCGCTTTGAGTCGACCCACCACGCCAAACGTGGGTTTGCCATCTTGCTCGTTCACACAGAAAGCTCTTTGAGAGAAGAGTTACGCAGAAAATTAGATTTGAATCAGTTGAGAATTCAAATCACAATAGTGAAAGTTAGATTCGAATCGGTTAAGAATGAGAATCAAAACAATGAAAGTTAGATTCGAATCGGTTGAGAATTCAAATCACAATAGTGAAAGTTAGATTCGAATCGGTTAAGAATGAGAATCAAAACAATGAAAGTTAGA
>WURS02021103.1:0-11955 GCA_011762765.2 Rhinocypha anisoptera | reverse complement strand
GGGATAGTCATGGAGTTATTTTAATCGATTGTCTTCAAAAAGGAAAAACCATTACAGGAGCATACTACGCATCATTATTTGAAAAACTGAAGGCAGAACTTGCGGAAAAATGGCCACATTTGCAGAAAAAGAAAATCCTGTTTCACCAAGACATCTCACACCTCAGAGGTTGCCCTGGTGAAAATCCACGGTTTGAACTGCTTTACCATCCGCCTTACTCACTAGATCTAGCCCTAAGCAACTTCTTTTTGTTCTCTCATCTAAAAATTGCACTCAGAAGACAGATTTTCGCCAAATGAAGAGGCAATCAGCTTCATAAACAATTATTTTGCATAGAAAAACACCGAGTACTTTTTGGACGGGTTAAAGAGATGGTAGCATCGCTGGAAGAAGTGTGTAGAGTTACAAGGAGACTAAATTGAAGAATAAAAAAAACTTTCAGAAAAAATGTCTTGTATCTTTGTTGGGTCGGAAACTTTTCAGACTACCCTCGTATATAAATTACTCTATAAATAAATAGCCTGATAACAAACTATGTAAAATAAAATGTGGATGTAGACGTGACCCAACTGTGTACCTTCTCTGTATATGTAAGTTTTATAATATTTTTGTAACTTAACTTTTCAATGACGTCCTATATTGTTGCTACACATTAATCCTTGGACAAATAAAAATTATTATTATTATAAACATTCTTTAAGGAAATTATTTCCATTCTATAACCACATTAAAACAAGTAACAATATATAATATTTTTATAAATTTTAAACAACAATAATGTGCAAAACAGGATAACTAGGATGCTATCATTGCATATCTGGAATTCATTATGCTGAATAAAGCAAGATTTTTAGAATGAAACTAAGTATTTATTCCCCACTAAATGCTTTTCAAATTGGGCAAATCAAGTTGAATTTTAAATAAACTTATACTAAGCTAATTTACTGTGAATTAAAAAAAAATATTATATTTCACAGTATATTAAACAGGTTAGTCATATTAGTAATTCATTGGAATTACTAATAGTAATTATTCATTCACTGAATGCCTCAAGTAATATAATAATATAAGTCAGAAGTGGCTTTTTGGCATCTAATGGATAGGTGGACTATTTAACAAATAAAGTACTAAATATATTTGAAAAACCTATTACTTAATCATTTTTTAAACTACTACTTAAAATTTCTCAATTCTGATATACCTATTTTAGTACATGCACGGCACATCAAGAGCTAGGTTATCTAGCTCTTATTGTGCACATTAACATTTTTTCTAAATATTTGTGAATGAATTGAACATTCACATGTAGAACATTTTTATATTTGGTAATAAGGCTATGTAGGAGGTCTGTTCAAAAAGGAACGCAAATTTTGTGTTTTTTCAAAAAGTATTTATTTATTTATTAATATCTAATTTGTCCCTTTCAAAGTAATTCCCCTCGGATATAATACATTTATGCCAATGTATTCCCAATCCCCGAAGTACTTAAAAAAATCATTTTTTGTGATCTTGTTCAGCTCCTCCTTCGATGCCATCTTTATCACTTTAATAGTGGCGTAGTGTCGTCCTTTCATGGGCCTCTTCAGTTTTGGGAACAGAAAAAAGTCACAGGGAGCCAGGTCTGGGGAATAGTAGGCTGTGACATCATTACAGTGTTGTTTTTGGCCAAAAATTTGCGAACAAGCAACGATGTGTGAGAAGGGGCATCATCATGGTGCAAAACCCAATTTTTGTTCTTCCACAAATCTGGGTGTTTCTGGCAGATTGCTTCATGCAAATTGCGCATAACTTGCAGGTAATATTCCTTATTTACTGTACGATCATGAGGCAAGAACTCGTGATGTACCAATACCCTGCAATCGAAGAAAACTGTGAGCAAAACCTTCACATTCAATCGAACTTGGCACACTTTTTTTCGGTTTTGGCTCATGCGGCAGCTCCCATTGTGATGATTGAGCTTTAGTTTCCACGTCAAAGCCATAAACCCATGATTGGTCACCTGTTATGACGCTCTGGAGCAAAGTCGGGTCGTCGCGGACCTCGTCCAACAGCTCCTTAGCAATGTTAACGCGACACTGTTTTTGTTCGAAATTGAGCAATTTTAGCACGAATTTCGCGGCGACTCGTCTCATACCCAAATCATTAGTAATTATCGAATGGCACGAGCCAATCGATATGTTTAGGTCCTCAGCAACTTCCCTAACCGTGATTCGACGATTGGCCAATATTCTTTTCTTCACTTCATCAACGTTCTTGTTTGTTGTTGATGTGCTTGGGCATCCGGCACGCTTTTCGTCGTTCACATCTTCTTGGCCCTCTGAGAACATTTTGTACCACCGATAAACATTGCTTTGGTCCAAGGTAGCTTCACCATATGCCACAGTCAACATTCAGAATGCGTCCACGCAAACTTAATTTTGTTTTTCACACAAAATTTGATACAGATTCTTTGATCCATTTTTTGGAATAGGAAAAAATCGAAGACAAACCAAAACACACCCAACCAAAATAGCTGTCAACAATTAACTAAACATTCAAAATGGCCGACTTTGTCACCATAAGTGAGGGATATGAGTATCAACATAACACCACAAAAAAGTCGAAAATCGAATATACTTAGCCCATGGAAATTAAAAATTTGCAATACATTTTGAACAGACCTCGTATATTATGCCTAACTGTTCACTTAAGTTATTTCTAACAAGGTTTAATCAGTATTGGTTGTGATAATTTAATAATCATTCGATGGAACCTAAAAAAAGAGTGGATGGCTTGATGGCTGGACCTGCCATTGATACAAATTACTTTTTGAATGATGAGGAGAGACTTGGTTTCTCAGGCATGATCATAAAATGGGAGGCCATAGCGAGGATTAATTTTTTTAATAACTGGCTTAAAAGCAGTTTTCTGACTATGTACTAATAATAATACAAAAACCCTGCAATGTTTAATGCAATAATAACACAAAAACTTACAAATGTTTGGTGAAATTTCACAGATTTATCAAATCATCCTATAAAATATTTTCATTAAAAATTAAGTTTTTATTAATTTCCTTACTTTTAATCTTTAAAGAAAGCATTTAGTGACATTTAATTTCATATCAGCGCAAAAGGTTTCAGGGAAGCAATAAGGAAAACACTATGGAATTAGGAATTGGCAGTGATAATTTTATTGACAGGGACTTAGCAATTATGTAGTAATTAAAATTGCTTGCAGGATATAAATTTCAGATTTGAATGAAAAATGTTTGGTTCTGGTTTTCGTAAAATTTATGATATGATGAAATAAGTTGTGAACACCTGTTGTGAAAAATTATAATTTATTTTATAATTGATATTAACCATATCAAGCAACATAATCAGAAAATAAATAAGAAATAGTTGCATGATATTAATAGAGTGTTTTGGTGCAAATTAATCTATAGGGAAACTCATTGTAAGAAAAGTTATTTAAAACCAAGGCATCTTCCAAATGAAACTTATATTAATGAAGCCTGAATTTGTCAGTGGGATGCTGTTATTTCAGACATTGTTAAAGTATCTATAAGTAAGATGCTTATGATAAGCAAATTTCTACAAATCATGTTTCCACTGATAGGAATAATTGTTTTTTAAAATGATTGTGGAAAACATGGTGCACTATTTCTTCAAATATAAATAAATATATAGTGTTGATAAAAGTGGTCTCTTACAGGATTACTTACCAAATTTTACTCTGGTAGGTGGAACAAGTTTCTCATGGCTTTAAAATGAACAAAGATCAAATAAAAATCCTCAATAGTATTTGTGTCCAGAAGGCATAGGATTTTTTTTTCTAGATAAGTACACAAAAACTAAGGGACTTAACACAATATTCTTAAATTAACTAATGAGTTACGAGGGAAATAACTGATTGTTGGATAAATATCTGATATGAGACATCCAGAATAAAAGAGCAACACTGCATTTTAGTTTTGTGTTTCAATTTTCTAAATTGTATGAAATATATTGACAGCTATTCCACAGTGATTTCTATATTACTATATAGGTCAAGTGTATTATTAAACATCAGTGGGAGCTTTTTAGTATCTAGCATTTAACTGGATTTATTCTGAAAGAATAACAATCAATAAGCTACGCTCATAACATGATACGCTAGATACAAACAGAGTTAAAAAACAACCTAATGCAGAAGTTGCTCAATATGATAAAGCACTTCACCAAACTGCAGAGCAGAGGTACATATTTAGTTTTTTCAATAATTTCATATGTGGAAGGTACATAATATTACATACCTATATCATAATATTTGGTATTCCATTATAACCCTTAATCCAGGTCCACTTAAATTCTTGATACTATAGTAGCCTTCCTTAAAGCATACCTAATAGCTCAGGCATCATTGTAGTCTTGCTGGTGTCAGACAATAAAGAACTCCACTACATGGTGATGTCAACTCTTTGATTTTTTCCATTTAAGTGCAGCAAGAATGACAAGAGATGGTAACTGAGGGAATATCAACAGCCATGGGGACAGTTATTCCACAAAGACCGAAGTTTGAAATACAGCATACATAACAAAAAACAACAGAGAGCCCTGGACTAATGTCCATCTTGCATCACTCAATCAAATTAAACCATGCCATAGATTCCCAAGCATCCTCTTAGATTCTGAAAGAGTGAAAAGATGTCTAAAATAGGCCAATCGCTTAAAAGGCCAAACTTAACTATGGATGGCTTCACAGTTAGAGGGTACCTCTTTTACCTTTTTCAAGAGTTGAGAGAAAGTCTTTGTTCCATCGCAGCTCTGCCATAAATTCTTCATTCTGCAAGAAGAGAGCAATCCGTTCATCTTCTAAAAATCGGTCCAAGTCAGGATCTCCAACTGCACCTCCTGCACCAAGCAGTGCCCCACGGCGTTCCTGATTCTCTGCATATCTTTGCTGAAGCAATTGGTGGCTCAACATCAAACCCTATAAGAAAAGAAATTCAAATGTAAACTAATGTATGAAATGTATTCTAATAAAAAACTACTTTGCATTTCTAATTCCATTGAAAGAAATATCCCTTAATTTTCTGGATTTGAAGATTTTAGGAGTGTGGCAAAAAACAGAGATGAAAATTTTTACGAAGAAGAACAGCTATTGACCAAACCATCAACTCTTCTTTCAGGCAACATGTATCACTGAAATTCTTCCATTATCCTATTCTTTGATTCATAGCCTGATTTACACACAAATGTCAAAGGAGACTCAAAAAAGTGAGCTGCAAATAATATGATACAATGTTGTTAATTTAATGGATAGCCAGACTTATGACTAAAATAGAAATGAGAAAAGAATGTGGCATACCTCATCTAAACAATATACCCAGTAAACCAAGCAAAGATTTTGAGGCAATAATAAAAAGATTCTGTATCATGACAACACAACTCTATTTTAAAATAGCATTTGCATTCGGACCAATTATTGAACTTCTTGAAATATCTATTATTAATTATTAAGCTAGAAATGTGAGTTCCTCTAACCTATTACATAAATACATATTTTCTTTAAAAAAATGAGGCAGGAGTGACATGAATTATAAAATGACATTTTTAATATACAAGGACTCACATAGAACTACAATAAGCAATTATAGAAAGCATCATTTAGTGGATCTCCTTCATGATGAGAGAGGAAAGAAAACACTTTGCTATTCCACAAAATCCTCTTTGTTATAACAAAGTGCATTTTGTAGAACAACAATGTTTCCCTTTCATCTCTCATTATATTCATTACGGTTAGTGCCTAGGGCAACAATAATATTGCAGTATGTTTACTATATGATATAGCACCAGTGTGAGATGTTTCCAATGAACTATTAAAAAAATTAAAGTTTTCAGATTTTCAAGAAGTACATAGAAAGAAAAAGTTAAACAGAAGATTGAGAGGACACTATGTGTAACAGATAAAAAATAACAGAATTGGACATATCTTTAGAAATAACTAGTTTATCATCAGTTTAATGGAAGGGATAAAAATGGCAAAAAACAGTGAGGAACGGAAAAGAAAAAAAATGGGTGCCAACCAATTGCCAATGAATTGATGACCAGAGATACATAAAGATGCAGGTTCAGGTATGGTCTGGTGGAAATGTTCCATAACAATAGGAAAACTTGCAATTTTCTGCTCAGTATAAACTTTTTAATTCCAGCAAGTTTTGGCTTACCACACCATTTTCAAAAGAAATTTCTTTTTCTTGTTACACATTAACAGGCTGGGTAGAGAGCAGGGAAGCAGGGCTAATCGGAGCTAGCCAGCCAGGAAATATAGATGGAAGGGATATACTACAGGATGTTGAAGACTGTACTAGAAGCTAGAATGTAAAGTAAGAAGGGAAGAGGCAGAAAAGGAACCTTAGATACAGTTACAGTGGGTAAGAAGTATGCAGAGAAGAAAAGGGACTATCATAGAGTGGTTTTAAGTTTGTCGAGTTCATCAAAACCTACCCTTATCTGTTAAGATTACTTATCAATCAACCAACTCCTTAACTCTTCAACACCATTCTGCATACCAAGTTCGCACATCATACACTGTCATGCATACCTAGTACGCTCCCTGTACTTCTGAATATAATAGTTTTTCTATGTCGGAAATTACATTTTAAATTCTATCTTACTAAATTTAATTCTATCTCTTAAATTTACTTTACTATGGGAATTTATGTTTTTTCTCCACAATATAAAAATCATTGTACTTTTAAGTCTTTTTATTTCTGCAATTAAATTTTCTTCTAAACCCAAGAATGAATGAATTTGGTCACAAATCATTTATACGACCTTGAAAACAGCTGCCTCTTCTACTGGTGAGACGTCAAGTAGGGTGAGCTCTTTTAAGATGAGATACTGTATCTGTCCCATTAGTTGTCTCCCTACTCTCTCTCTCTCTGCTCCTTGAGCCCCATGAATGATTGTTTCATCTCATTAGAAGGGGCCATGTGCTTCGTCCTGAATTTCTTTGTTCCAGCATTGAAGGTAAGAGTCACCCAAAACAGTCAGCATAAACTGGGTTCCCATCAAAGAAGTCTCGAAATCAAGAGTTCAAGTTCAGTGGATTTACGGCTGTGTGGTGTCATTTTCCTCAAATGTATTTTCTGTAGGTGGTTATTTTTACAAATAGCTATCCCTATAATGGCTTCAACAAGTACATATAAGAAGATTCCATTTCCTCCTACAAATACTGAAATATTACTTACAATTCTGACAACAGTGTAAGCTCATAAAGTGATGGAGAAAATGTCACATCAATGATCACCCTGAAATTGATACAATGCAAACTATTACAATGAAATTGAGGATATAGATGAAGTGGAAAGCTTTGTGTGGGAGAGTATGGGAGATTATTTAAGTACCTAACAGAGAAATATTTGCTGGTGGTCTCTGACCTCAAGATGAATCCAAAAAGTTGCACAATGCTGAAGATATTCTTCAGTTACTTTTTGAGGAAGAATTCATCCATAGTACCATTCTAAAAGCAAATTGTTATGCTGAACAATGGATTTCATCAAGTGAGTCCCGATTTTTAAGAATTACCATGTGTGGTGGGATTATTCTTGGATTGTATCAAACCTTATCACATGAATCAATGTTACTAAAGTCATTTGAATATTTCCATAATAAAAATTTTAACTAACTAAATGTGAATTTCTAAAAAAAAGATTATATAGATAATAATCCCTCACAGCCAAAGAAAAAGAAGAAGTAGCGGTGAATTTTCAATTTAGTGAGATGGGTAAGGTTAACAGTTGCAGGCTGGACGTAGTGGAAGGAATCCATGATGAATAAGAGAAAATGCACTTTTCCTCAAAAATATTGAATGCGTACAATACATGTTTCGGCTTGCTAAACCATCTTCAGGTACGAGACAATTTTTTGATCGTTAAGTCCAAGATTGTATTGAACTGTTCAATACGATCGTGGACTGTTGCTTAATGATCAGCTTTTTCTTATTCATTCTCCTCTTTTGCATATCCCTTCCAATACCCATCCCTCTTCTACTGCTGCCCTCCCCTAACACCCCAAAAAGTGACTCATACCTACCTGACTCCTCCCTCGCAGTCATCCCTAGCCTCTGTCTGTACTTTCCTCCTTTCCCCTCCCCTCTGCTAACCTCACCCACCACCTTATGGGCACATCTTGCCGTAATCACCTTGTCCACCAATCCTTCCATATTTTTTTCCTCCCTCTTTCCCCACCCCTCTTCCTTCTTGGTTTATATATATATATATATACATATATACACACATACATACATATATATATATACATACATACATATATATATATATATACATACATACATATACATACATACATATACATACATATATACATACATACACATACATACATATATATATCTGCCTTATACCTAAAAAATTGTCTTGTACCTGAAGTGGCTTAGCAAGCCGAAACGTACGTTGTACACATTAAATATTTTTGTGGAAATTCATATTTTCTTTAATTCATCAGTGAGATGGGTAATCACTGTGAAAGTATCCACATAATTATGAAATGTTTAGAAAGATTTTATTAAATTTAGCACTTAATTATTAACAGCATATACAATACCTTAAGGTTCTATGTTTTTAAAAATGTTACACTTGAATTTTTAAAAATATATCCATTGTATTCAAAGAATGAGATAAAAATAACAATATTGACCTGAATTTTAAAAAAAATAGTGAGTAATCACACAATACTTTATGCTGCTTTACAAAAATTTTCAATGCAAATGAAACTATACTTTGAAAGTTTTAAATTATTGAATGAGTACGACAAAAAGGCAAACTCATTTAAAACTCCTCTGGCCAGTGGGATGGGATTTAATTAAGTGCCCCCTACACTTGAGGGATTAAACTTTGCAGAAACTCAATATGAAGCATAAGTATGTTTTTCAACAATTGCCAATTCTATACGTTATTAAGTTTCACAATTTTAGGATAGCTGAAAAAAATTTTTTTTGGGGGAATAAACCTTTCACATTCCAGAGCTTTCCAGAAAAGATCTAAAAAAATGTTGGCTCTTTTCTTTCATCATAAGATTTTCCTAGTTTAATCTGGGGTCGCTTTGTCATTGAAAAAGGGTAGACATTTTTTTGGGCCGCATGCACTCGATGACATTCAGGAAAATTAATTTGAGATAAAAATAACACCCATGCCATGGGCGGGATTCGAAGACGCAACTGCAAATGGTTGCCGCCTTCCATTAATAGGCGCAATCAACTGGGGGTGGGTTTTTAGTGGGTATGGGTCGAGGGTTCCTTAGACCTCTGCCGAGTCCCACACCCCAGGGTCACCTTCCCTGGGTGTGCGTTACCGCATTTTCCCCCACCAGTTCCAAAAAAAAAAAAAATAGCCGGCGAGCACGCTACCCACCAGGCTAACCCGGTCGGCTCCGATCATCCAGTTCCGTTTTCAGTTCGCATTCAGAGTGAGGACTATACAAAGTACTACTATTGCCTAATCAACGACATTTTCATGAAATGACACGATAGATGTTTTCTTTTCTAGACGGCACATTTAGTATCCCTTGGAACACTTGGGCATTTTATAGGCGAGCGAAAGAAAATGGAATTTGTCATGTCGAAATGTTCTCGAGTTAATTTGTTACGTAAAATTTTATTTTCATGGAAAGTCTTGGACTTTCCACGCCAGAGACGTAGGGGACTCAAAAGTTCGGGATAGGAGCCAAATTTTGTTTTAAAACATGCAGCATTCGACGAATTTCCAAAGTTATGGTTAGTTAAACAGATTTCGGAGCTAAACTTCTGATGGAAATTAAATGCATTTTCGTCGCGGGGAATCTAAATTGACATTCAAAAAATATTTATTAATCGTCCCTGAATGAAAGAGGCTGTTTGAGAGATTATTGAAAATTGAATGGAGGCAGAAAAATCTGAAATTTCTACTTTTTATAGCATCGCAAGAAGCACGTATACAGCACGATTCAAAGAAGGGGGAACATAATATAATTTATAAAAGACGCGTTGGATAATTTTATGTGATTCTTCCAGATGACCGCTGGGAAAATTGCGTATCATGAAAGGGGAGAAAGGAAATATCGAAATACGATCCAATTAAATTCAGACAGCATTATTTATGAAAATGTTTAAACTAACTTTGTGGAATAACCGTGGACTAAACAAGAACAAAAATGTTCGTGCCCATAATACGAAGCCGACCTTTGATGCAAAGACCTCCATGCTGGTTGCTTTAATGTCGCTTTAAACGAGTAGACAATTGCATTCCAATCTGGAAACAAGTATTCGCGATACCCTCGGGTCTTCTCCGTGGCTATATGGAGGTCATTAATTACGTAAACTATAATGGAACAGAGTCCGCGTGATTGGAGTTTCCACGCTTCAAAGACGGCGACAAAAATAAGCCTGAAGGTCTACCACGCTTTCTTTCGATGGCTACCGACGGGAGAATCGGCGCCCGTTGGTAAAACATTTCCCTCCTCCATGATTGATCAGTACTTCGTGGGAAGGAACGAGAGGCGAAACATTTGACGACGATGGACACCATTTCATTCTATAATTATGGAACGAAAACTTCCGCAACAGGCGCCTTGGCATTTCGCATTGTGCAGGTTAATGAGAGGCAGTAGTCGTCACAGAGTATTCGGCCCGAGTGGGAGTTGAACCCACGATCCTTGACCGAGGAAAAAATGAGATATTTTCAGGTCGTTCACGCCTGCTCCTAGATATAATCAACATTTAGAACGATGAAATTGAGTGTGAAAGAAGTGCCAGTTTTAGTTTCTTCACTTGGAAGCAATGGGAAAGTTTGCGACGTTCATTGGTCCGAAGGGTTTCAATATGAAAAGAAAGAGGGAGTTGATTCACCTCAAAGGGAAAGACAGGCATAGTCTCTCGCCAGCCGAAATTATCGAGTTGGTTTTCACGCGGAGGAGGACGTATTTTTTTAGGTCTGAAGTTGAGGGAGACGCATCGCTTCGGAGTAGTCTTTTCCAAAGCGAAGTTCTTCATGCGCTGACACAGTTATAAAAGATTTCTTGACAAATATATTTTTGGGATGGATGAACTGATAGTAAATATAATATATGTTTTCACTCGTTTAAACATATTTTTAGAGACTCTTCTGAGCCTAAACTTCCCTCTACCCTTACTCTTCCCATCCTTGTATACCCTTCCTCCCTGTGTAAAGAGACTATTAGATAAACCAGACTTGAAATAACGCAAAAAAACAGTTAATAAGAGCAGTCATATATTTAGAAAGAAGAGTAAGGGTCTAAAATACGGAGCAGGCTCTCAAAACCATTATTTTATCACTCCAACCAATTTGTATTCTTGAAACATTATTCAATGGGGATTTTTTTATTCGCGATTGTTCATTACGAAAATATTTTCTAATTCTATCAATTCTCTGCGATGCATTAACTTAATTTGATTTAAGAAACGATACGGAAAGTAATAGTCGAAATAAATACGCCATTTTTTGCTTTCTACCGAAATCTGCAACTAATATAAATCGATTTACATCCAAATTACGTATTTTCTATTTATTTCCTCGGGGAGGTTTGCTCCCCAGGTTAAAAAAAAAGGAGTAATAAAAACGGGGTAAATTTATCTCTTTTTAAGTAGTCTTGAAAATTTCATACTCATATCTGGTCGTATTTCGCATTAACTGAGAAATAAGTTTAACAATTATTCGCTAACACCTCTCCCCGCTCCTATGCTTTACCTAATTGTATATTTCCAACGTTAAATCTGTTAACAAGACACTTTTCCAATATCATATCTGAAAACCAATCGAATGAAACATCTTTAAGATGGCATAGGATCTAAATCATTTACACTCACCCCCCCCCCCCCCCCTCACTTTTTCCACCCCCACCCTCCCAGTGAATTTAATCGACCCCCTTAAAAAATTTACTCTTTCGTCTCACATCCACCCGCTTCCCGACCAAA
>WURS02021092.1:0-11955 GCA_011762765.2 Rhinocypha anisoptera | reverse complement strand
GGGGGGGGGGAGAGAGGCAGAGCGAGCGAGAGGGAATGTATCGCGGCCTTGATCATTCATTATTTATGCGCCGTAGCATTCTCCTCTCACTCGCCCTTCTCCCGTTCGTCTCTCTGCCGCTCACCAGACAAGGCAACCTTCTCTTCCCTTAAAGCCCCCCCCCTTTAACTCCCCCGCGGGCCGCACGCACAGAAGAGGAGCCAGTCCCCTGAACTGACACACGTAGGGCACGCACACTGCCCCACACTTTCGGCCCACGCACGCGCCCCCTACCTTCCCCCGACAGCGGCGCCTCTTCTCTAAGGTCCCACCTTTCTCTCCCCACCGAGACACCGTCTCTCATTTGCTAATTTCTCCTCCCCCGCTCTCCCAACCCCTTCTTCCGACGAACAACCCCGCATCCCCACCACACCCATCTCCCGAAAAGACATATCCGGCTCCCCGCGTCCCTTCCCTCTTCCCGTTTCCATTCCGTCAGTTGAGGAGTGTGCGAAAGCCTGAAAGGGTGGGTGAAGGCCGAAGGAAGCGATGGAAGAAGATTGGCGATAGTAGTGGCCCACGATGCCACTTGCACGTTTGCCGAGATTTTTCGATCAGTCAAAAGCCTGATGTTTTACTTGGGAAGTCACCAAATGGATCTAATGACTGTTTTCTACGTGCTTATTCTTTCATATTACTAGACTCGTACATTCGGTTATATTCATTATATATATATATATATATATATATTCATATACAATAAAAGTTGTATTACCTGCCTAAAAATTGTACTATCACCTATTTTGGTGTTTATGAAAATCGTTTAAAAATCCTCCGATTGATTCCTTTTCTATAATAACTAGCATATTTTAATTCGGGGTAACTAGATTCATATCCACTATTTCTTCTTTATGACTACTGTGTTAAATATTTCACTTATTTTCTTTTATTTTCTTGTTAAATATTTCACTTTCATTCGTTTTCCTCCTTGATGCCCTAAGATATGTACTCAGTTTATGAATCAATATAAGGTGCTTATGAATTTATCAGTGAACTTCGTGAGTATTGCAAGGTTTTGCCATTAGTGCTGTGCTCAATATTTTATATGCCATTTATCATTTAACTCATTTTCATCGTATTTAATTAACTTAATAATCGCACAATTAAGGTATCGCCCTAAAAATTGTGATAGTACTGAAGAGTATTTTGAATAGCAAGAAGTTGTCCTCAGCGTTATAAAATTATTTTGAACTGAGCTTAGCAAAGTACTAAATAATAATTAATTAACGATTGATTGAGCTTGTCTAATTAAAACTACTTCACATCTTGAACCACATCTTTGACTTAATAAGATATTTAAAAAAACTTTGAGTACCGACAAATGTGTTTGCACACATTGTACTCAATGTAATCTACGACACAAAAATAAATTCGAGTCTTCATGATAAAAAATACTTATAAAATACCTCCCTATGCTAGTTACTGACAGTGGTTGCAAATACGATTATAGTAAAGATGATTAACAGAAAAAATCTTAATGATGGTATGAATGAATGAGCTGGGGGAAAAGTTCCGGAAACCTTTTGTAGTAAACTATCTACGGAAAATACAATAGAATGAAGAAACTCATCAACTATTTTTCAAAATGGGAACCTGCATATTATATAAACAAAAATAGTATATAAAATTAAATATAATGGATAAATAATTTATGGAGAAATTACATAACAATTGATGTTCAATATGCAATGACTGACACTCAAGAGATTTTTAAGACAGATGGGGTTTTATCAATTCCAGGATTGATGTCTAAGTACCATATATGGACGGTATTGTTTCTGTGCTTATGCATCCATTAAGGGGGGTTCTCTTCCATTATGGTGTAGATTTTAAATCATACGCAAATAAGAATAAATTAACTAAGAAAATTTAAAAAATAAATATTTGAAATATAAGCATTTTGTAAAAGGTCATCTCTCTCAAAAATTATTATTCTTAAAATGATCATTTCCAAATGGGTAAAGCAAATTCATTAATGTAAAATGATTCAACAATAATATCTCTTTTTAATGGTGATAACCAACTCAGTATGGAAGATTATTTCAGGATAAGTTTAAGTGATTGTTCTAAATAATAGATTAGTGTTCTTGATTTATGTTATTTTGCTATTTTACAGCTATATAATTCGTCTTGTCTGAGTTATAGATAAATTGTAACATTTGTCTTGTGTGAGTTATAGATAAATGGTGACAAAGACGATTATGGAAAACTTGATATTTTGTTTTATAAATAGCATTTTGTTAATTATTATCTTGGATGCAATTAATATGTTATGTATTTTTAAAATTAAAATAATAGTAAGGGAATAAAAATTATTTATTGTATGAGCGCCGTTCGCAATGTATTGTCCCCAATTCAAATATTTGAAAAAGTCTGTAGGTACTAAAAATAACAGTAAATATTAGATCAAAATTTTTGCTACAGGATATTATTTTTCAACAAATTTGCCACCGTTGACAATTATTGAGTTTTTTCCGGTGATAAACTAGACCCAAATTATAATAGACAAGACTTTAAAAACGGTCCTTGTATTAAAATTATGGTATGGTATCGTAATAACAAAATTATTTTACAGATTATTTCTAATTTATTTCTGTATTTTTCCATTGAATAACTGTATTCAATCTGGTAAATTAAGTATAACAGATGTAATTTATATTTAAAGATCTGCTAAATAAAGTTTAACAGGTTTTATATGAAAAAATGTAATGTTATATTGGTCATCATCTTACGTCAAACATAAGACTTTAAATTATGTAGTGATTTTGCATTATTTTTGTTATTTTCTTGCAAGAATTAGTCATAAAACTTCCTTTGATGAGTTCATCCACGCATAGGATCATTTACTATTTCCTTTAACGGAAGAAAAACTGGCCGAAAACAATACCCCCGAGGCGTGACCCAAACCAGTGGCATTTGGGTTAGTGAACGAGCGCGCTACACACCAGTGTACTCGTAAACCCATCGGTCCCTCTTTTGGTCGACTTTTGCAAAAATAACTTTGAAACATGTGCATAAACACTAAAACTCTCAATTGGCATAACCTGTTAGATATTAGTTAACAAACACACCGAATTGATAAATTCATTCAAAGGGTTATTTTATTCCAAATAAGTTATTGTTGACAGTATTCATTAATATAATACAATCGTTTTAATACGAATAGAATAACTAGAGTGATGTGATAAAGCTAGTTTGATGTGATAAAATAGACAATTGAAAAGAAATGCTCCGTAATTGTGAACTCTTACTAATGTAGAATTTGGCATTACACAAAAGTTTTAACCAATTATAGCCAAAGAAAAAGTAAGAATTTATGATTGGTGTAGCCTACCTTATCTGATTAGAAATAATTTCCTCTCACGTATTATTGAAGGTTATATATCATAGCGCTAAATAATATGAAAATAGTATCGCTGATGATGTGTGTTCAGCTGGAAAAAGATCGAAGGTGAGGTCGACAAAAAGAAAATTGACAAGTTGGATCAATGGTGATTACGGACTCATATTGTAATACGTTTTTGCACCAACTTGTGAAATGATGCTGCCATCACCTTTCCTGAATTTAAAATCGCCATCGGCAGCGGCAATTCATTACCGTCACGGTGCCTCGAGGTCGCATGGCCTTTGTCCCCGGTCGCTGATTGCAAATCCCGTCGGTGCAATAAGGTGGCCGTGCCGGCGACGGCATGACCGGGCCACCATTCATTTTCCCTCTCTCGCATGGGACCTCATCGAGGTGCACGTCACGCAGGCGCGCACCCAAGCGCACGCACGGGCGGCCGGAGGCGGTCCAAGGACGAGAAGAGGCACGCAGGTGCCACAAACCCCAGGCCGAGCCTCCACACCGCGGAGTCCATTATGCCCTGGGTTTCGGGGTCTATTAACCCTAATGGCAGTAAACTCGAGGCGACAGAAATAAAGTCAAAACACGTCATGATGAATGTAGACGATCTCTCTTTGAAATAAAAAAACGATCAAAATTACATATATCGAACAACGGAGAATTAAAATCTGATTCCGATTGCGTAAAATTGCTGAGGTCATCGATGTCCCGTCGACATTGTAGAATGCGCCCACTGTGTAATGGAAGACGTAAGCTGATGACAGTTTCTGACGCCAGTAAAAATCGGCGGCAGTCTTTCTGTGAGTAGTCATGCGGACGAGAATTTGGCATAATGTTTACTCCAGACCAGGTACAATAATTCTGCAACATAATGGGTTATCCAGGTTATGGAGGTAGTGGAGTAGAGTTCACGTTCATTCAATTCATGATTCTGGTTGGAATATCAATATCGCAGGGCAATATGTCGGAGACATCCTGGCGTGACGACGTCAAGAAAAACGTTTCTTTATTACGTCAACCGTGCTACAAAGAAGGCCGCAAGGAATTCAAATAACAGACGCAGTTCAATTCCATAGTGTTGGAGAGTGGCTTAATGGAACTGACATGTAACTACTGACTCGATATTTCTTTTTTTCGTCCCTCCCGCTGTGCTGGTGATAAACTATTATTTCCAATGGAATATCCTATATACTATAATAACTATTGTAATAGTAAAATTTATTGTTGGTACGGGAACAGATAAAAAGAGAGAGGGAAAGTTATCTTTTTCTTTGACAGCGGCTAAACTAAGACAGTTTAAAGTATTCCTCATGCTTCTTTAGAAATTTTCCGGCTATTCTCTCGTTACTACTATGTGATGGAAGTTAGACATTTTGGGATTAGTACCGATGGATACTTTAGTCGTAGCTATTCAGTCAATGAGAAATATCGTCATAAAGGTTGTTTATAAAGCTAAGGGAGTAGTTACAGACGTCCTTAACCTTTAAATTATGAAAAATGATATCCCAATACCAGGAAGCCTTGATATCCGATTATACACTTTGAACCAGGCTGAGAATGACCTTCACCTGTATTTGAATCAATGACCTATCGCTCTGAATCCTTTACTCTTCATTTAGTATGATGGCACGTATTTATGGCGCAATACGTCGGAAAAGATTATCGTGATATATTTGTAAGCGATGGTTTATGGTAATACGATTTCATCAGTGATTTAAAGTTTTGATACAACCTATGAAGTATTCAAAATTAAAAATCATACTCAGCCTCCAGTATCTGCATTTACATTGCTGTAGGGTACTGACCAAAAAAAATAGTTACTGTAAAATCAGTAATTTCTTTATATAAACAAAGGTTGGTGATCTGATTAAACTAACCATTCAGGAATAAATGTTCCTTCAAACTTGAATCAGATAATGTCTTCGACTGAAACTCCTAGTGCGATATGCATGAATATATTTATTAAAATATGTTCCTCTTATCCTAAATACCACGTGTAAACTAGAATGAACGCAGAATTTGAAGTTTTAAATGAAATATAACCTATTTTATTAATTTTTCTTCTTAACTTACTGGTTTTTACAATTTCATAATTTATTAATTCCAAAATTATGGCAAATTCTTTCCTAAGTAACGATTGTTAGTTACACTTAATTATACGGTATATCCTCTGTGCCTATGTCGAAACACTGAATATTGGCTGGGGCCATTATAACAATAAATTTTAATAATTCGAATGTGGAAAATATGAAGTTCTTTGAAGTTCCTCTTTCCTCGCAGGAAAAAAAATCTTTTTTATAAATAGTGATAAAATAGCATAATCTGATAGTAATTTAAAAATTGAGATAAAATTGGCAATAAATTAAAATTTTTAAATACGTGAACTCCATATTATAATGGAAATAACACTTCATGGAATTTCTGTCAAAGATATATGCGACTCGGAAAAATAAAGAACGTCAAACACCGATAAATCAAAGAAATTAGTAATGAACAAGCAACTTCTGCGTCATATGCGAATTTTCGTGCATAAATTAAATGCAGATTTATTGCGGTGGAAAGGGCAGTAAGCAACTGCCTCCCCCCTCTTTGTTTAAGAAATCTTCTGTTTCAGACAAACTAATTTACGGCGCCCTCCTTTCTCATTTCCCCTCCATTGGACCAAGAGCGGGGCTGCCGCTCCTTTATCACCGCGTCGCCTCTTTCTCCACCCGTCTCTTTCTCCATTCTTCTCCCGTCCTTCAAACTTCAAGTCCACCCTCTCTTCCTTCCAGACACCCCCTTTCCTCTTTCAGATCCATTTAAACCATTACGCCGAGGAATATGGGATATTCCATGGGAGATTAAGAAAGAAAAGTAGAAAATGATCTCATTTTCTCTTAGTTTTTAAAATTCTAATTGACACGAATTTCTCTTAAACGCTCCAGATTTAACATTCACAAGATCCGCTGGCAAAGTTTAATTCTCTTCTCAACGTGATTTTGCTTTTTTTACACTTCTAAAAAGGGCATGACCTTCATTATTTTGCGCAGGCGACTAAAATTTTACACAAAGGACGCTCCGTTTCACCCATCTCTCTCTGCTATTGAAATCCACTCGCTCCCATGAGTGGAGAGGAGGAGGTGAAGTGAAAGAAATACGTAAAGACAATCCGCTAAATGAGTATGAAGCGAGGTCATTCTCTCGTTCCGTATACCTCGCCAACCTTTCCTAACCAAGCAACCTCCAACTGGCATTTCCGAGACGTCCTATATGCGCTGTCAAAAGTGGGGAGAGACGGAGTAGGTTCAGCAAAAAGCTTATAGGGAGACTGCTTTCGACTTAGTTAATTCAGGACCTCATTTAAGTTTCACGGGTTGACCCAGGGTCTGTTTTCACTGGACCCGGAATGTCATTTTGCTCTCACGAAGAATATTGAAAAGATTGATGGAGTTTTCAGGCACGTGTGGGTGGGAATAACGATGGTCTGAAAGCCATTGGCATATGGAACCAGAAAGTTCAAATGAGAATGTAAGGGCGAGATTGATCAAGGAAAAAGACGCGACAGGAAACTGTATTAAATACTCGTATGTTACAATTCCGAGTTATAAAAAATGCTATTCATTTTCATATCTTTAAAAATAAAATTTAAGAAAACGAGCCTTCATAAAATGATAATGAAACAAGCCTTCATCAAATTTTAAAGCTTGAGTCAAAGCATAATGTTGCACGTTTTCATATTATTTAGTGTAAGGTAAAACGATGAAAAGTTTCATTCCTAATCGTAAACCCATTATAAGTCACCTAGCTGTTAAAACCTAGGCATTATAATAAATGTCTCCTATTTTAAATTATTGCATACTAGACTTTCTCTCTGTTCGAAGAAAAAAGCGATTACCATTTAATAACAAGGGGCATAATATTATTGCGTAAAACAAAATTGAAATGTCTATTATTTACTAAGTGTAACATCTTACTTGATATATATTTCATTGAAAACATTCTTTAACTCTTTTTATTTTGGGAACTATGTATCGCTGCAGCTAATGGAATATTATCAGGACTTATACTTTGGTTTATTTACGCTGTATAGTTTATAAGGGGGTCTAACTAAGAAGCATTTTCATTTAATTTCCTCCATCTCGATTTTATACATAACTAACAACAAAAATCTTAGATACATTCCTTATGACTACAAAAATGGTAGTTCTTCAATTTGAATGATCATATCGTATAATTTTTAAAATAAAATTTTTCCGTTAATGCGAAACATGATAAAGACAATTTCCAGTTACTTTTAAAGTTTATTTTCGGAAATAGTTTATTATATATTGTATCGGAGTTTCTGATATTGGAAGTCATACACTTGGGAAAATAATTCCAAAAAATATTCAAGTCACGGAGGTATCATTACATATTATAGGTATTTTTAAAGCTACACACACATGAAGAAGACAAAAAAAGTATTTGAAACGCATAATATTATTACTTATCAATGTATGATTTCCACAAATAACTTAATATTCAAAACTAGAGTCTGAAAGTGATATCATAATTTTTATGTAGTATTAGGTATTTATTTGAATTTTAACTCCTAGCGGATTAAGTATCCTTCTGCTCCGTATCCGGATTGAATCATGATTTTTAAGTAGTCCATCGTAATTCTATGCGACTGCTTAATGTGGCATGGTGACCCGTTCCTTCCTTCCTTCCTTCCTTCCTTCACCTCAGTGTCCTTAGACGATAGCCTGTTCTCTGTGCCGCTCTTTTACAATATTAGGTGCCTTCGCTTGATTAAGGAAGTGCGGCCAAGTTGACTTTCTGGCGAGCACTTTTCCTCCGTCGTCGACCGAGTATAATTGCACCCATCGACCGCTTCCCTTCCTGCTAGGGCCGACTCCAAGAGGTAGAAGGAGAGGGGACTCAAGATGCACCATTCATGAGTTCGGGGAGAAGGCCAACCGAGTTCAAAGGCCCTGAGTATGAGAGAATCGACAAGTCCGCCGAAAATGAGACCCTCGCTCGCGATCTCATTCGACGGGGTGGAGAAGGAGGATGGATGGGGGAACAGGGGGAGACGGGAGTGGGAGATCGTCGCAGGTAGTGCCCTTAGGAAGAGGGGGCAGACAGAGGTGGAGTGGCAGGCGGGAAGGAGGAGAGAGGGAGGTTGAAGAACTTGGATTACACCGGAGACACGAGGGCAGGCCATGCAGTCAATAGAGAGGCGAAGAATTATTCAGTGAGTAAAAGATTCTCGAACAAATTGACGGCGACCTTCTTCTGCGTATTTAACCTCCCACGATAACAAGGCTACCTACCACCACCCTTCCGTATACACGTTTTTAAGATGACAGAAATCAATATGACCACTTACATAAGACGACTTCAAACTTTAAGGGAAGTCGGAGAAAAATGAGGATAAAATATTCAGCACATCCTTCATTCAGAACTTCCCGAGGACCGAAGTTCATGTCAACTAGACGAATTTGCATACTAAAATGATTCAGTTCTTGGAATTTGGCTGGAAGTAATTTTACACTCCCTCGACGATTTAACAACTAGTTTTATATTTGGTCGATAACTTAAACAAGACTTATAACTGAATGCATTCTCACATTCATAATGAATTTAAGGCTTAAATTTCTCACGCCAAATACGTACATCTAAAATCGCATTTCATAGTAGCTATATTCTTGAAATGATAAACATGAAAACATTTTGACTGGGAGTAGTTTCCATAAGGCAGTTAAACACTTGAAATATTTTTTAAGCAGTAGTAATGAGTTGGTTTTGGTTACACCGTAATCTCTTGCCATGCTAATTCCCATCAACAGAAACAGGCGCATGGTTTTTAAGCGCAACATTGTATTAAATTTTTAAACATTTCGAAATAGCCGGTGCGCTTCATAATAGTTTTTAATATTTGTATAAGAAGACATTATGAGATAAAAATCCCTTTAAAAGAGGATGATATAATGGTAATTAACTCAGTATCTCCCAAAATTAATCTAAATCTATGTGAGCATGTTAATTCATTCTCAGTGAATCTCTATTATATTTTTGAATAGGCTCACTAAAAAGGCTCTCGGCACTGAAAAAAATACGAAACTATAATATAAATTTTTTTTGAAACTGATAAAGTCCTAGATTTTGAGGTTATGTATCAAGTAAACCAGTAACCTGTATCACAGTAAACCTGAAGCTTAATTTGATACGTAAGGACATCATTTAAAAAACGTCGACTTAAATGCAGACATGAAGAAGTAGGGGTTTATTCTGCCAATTATTTCCCAGGAGGACATTGAGACAAGAAAAACAGGCAGTCGGAGGTATACAGATGCATTAACAAGAAATAAATCTGAATAACTCTTCAGTAATGGAGCGTACTATCTACTGGGATTGTTTTGACATTTCTAAACCATGTAGAAGGAAATATCTCATAATCACAGGAGATAATTTCCAATGAGCACACCACGTAAAAAATGAAGATATAGTACCATATGGCGTAGATATATTTTAGAAACTAAATATACGAAATACCATGAAAGACGTGTGGCAGGAAGTGAGTCAACACCAAAAATGCATCACCACATTCAAGCATGAAAAATTTATCACCACTTAGACAAAAAATTTTATGTAAATATGTGCATAAAAAATACCAACATAAACAATACATACATAAAATACATAAACTCGTAAATGTTCCATTCGTTAAGAGAAAATTTCCCAACTATAGTGAGGTTTAATACGAATGCAAGTTAAATACAAAAGAAACCACCATCGTAATTATGATCCTCCCGTTTGTAATCGTAACTATTTACTTTTCTAATACTGAGAGCATTTTTGAATTTTAAATCTCCAGTATATCTCCTTCATTTTATGTTCGTTGTCTGATCTATCTCCTTAGGACGGAGTTTGTAATATTAACAATCTTCGAAAAACCTGACCAAAATTTGCAAACAAAATATAACCTGTATCTCAAAAGAAATTTTGTTTCTTAAATATTAAAAAATGCCACTCGATAAATAACTTTCAGAAGCTAATGACTTATTACTTTAGTTCCTTTGAATATTTATTATTCTTCTGTTTTTAAGACTAGTTTAAGTAATAAGATGAATAGATTTGCTAAGTAACCTTTACTTTTAAGTAATCACTGTGCATAAAGTCATCACACAAGTCATTTTTTGGGAATAAAAGAATTACCATGTTCGAATACATGATAAAAGTATTATAGCGCTCAACCGATTATTCCAAAGCTAAATATTATCTGAATTCATACCAACATAGAAAAATTTCTTGCCAAAATTATTCTGGAAGTCATTTTTTATTAAAAATGAATCACTTGTGATACTGATAAAATGACACATTGATGATTGGAACATACATTCCAAATTCTATGTTGAAACGGAACTAGAGCCGATCAATTTTATCTGATTAGGCCACTTAAGTATTAAATTGAACCGTTTCATAATAATTCATAATGAATCGACTTTGGAGAGAAGAACTCGCAAGGGGTAAGAGAGCTACCAATTAAATAGGAAAGATTGAAGAACTGCTGTCAACCATCTTCGGATTGAAATACTAAGAGTGATGAGGTTTCTCACGCGTTTTCAAGATTTCTTTCAAAGTATGTAGTTAAATTAAATGTTTCAATCGAAATACTATGACTATATTTTAAACAGAATTGTTTTCAATAAACAGGAAACTTAATTACAACTAGTCATGTGTCATAATTGTTCTCTTTGTATTCAATAAAAATTGGTACAAGAATCTAGACCTTAATAAATTGTGCCTTATACCTTTATTAATTCCGATGTCATAGGTACAATATTTCAAACACGAAAATAAACGGTTATGAACCCTAATTAAGACATAATTAATTAAAACCCTAATACAACCCTTTATTCAATTTCTAACCAATTATGTCATTCATTAAACATGACTTATGCATTTAAATTTATAAATAGATAAATTACTAATAATATCTATGAGTTTCTTTTAAGTAAGAAAACTCAATCAAGATTCGATTTTCTCTATTTTAATAGATATTATCTTTCTATTCCCCAGAGCTACTTTCCATTTCCAATTATTTTGTACTTACAAATCCTACTTTCATGTTTTACTCTATATACACTACTCGAGAGTGTATTTTGAATACCATTGTGAAGTTCCAAAGCCAATTTTTGGTGTTTATAAAATTTTTTCACGGATAATGGAGCTGTATTAAGAACAAAAGTATCTTTCAAGGAATTCCTCGTTTGTAAACCAGTACGTCCAATAAAAATAGGCACTCCGGAATACTCGCCATCAAGCATTTCCACGGCTCAGCGACTCATCATCTTCGGACATTCTCGGAGAAATGCCGAACTGTCGGATGGCCATCAGCGGTATGGAACGAATGTCCTTGCACGAATTCCGAGGATTCCTTATTTTTTTTTGTCTCATTTCCTCTCTTCGCTGGCCATCATTACGTTTCCCCGTATTCTTCTTTCACTCTGCACACCGACACTCCCCCCCCCCCCCCCCCCCCTCCCTCTCCGTCCCAGCACACCCGAATAAAACCCACACAACACCTGTGCGACCTTCCAAAC
>WURS02021081.1:0-11956 GCA_011762765.2 Rhinocypha anisoptera | reverse complement strand
CCACCCTCGTTCCTCGATCGCCAACACTCTCCCCCCCCCCCCCCCCCCCCCCGGCCCCCCCCGCCCCCCTTCGCCCTGCTCCCGTCGGCGATAAATCGGCTGGGGGCGGGGGTGGTTTGGCGGGGGGCGGTTCCCCCCACCCAACGACAGAGGCGGCGGGCTACCGCCTTGTCGAGCACACTGCGGAAGTGACGTTCTGCTTTCAGGTTGACCCAGTCATCCTCTCCCAATCAATTAGCCACAGTTTTTCGCTTTCATCGGCAAGCAGGCTCATTTCAAATGCGCAACACTTTTGTCGCGGGCCACCGTGTGTGTGTTCTGATGAGATGGGCGTCACGTTGTTTCTGTAACGACTTGCGACTCATCTGAATGATTGGAACAGCGCCTCCATAGATCGTCCCGGCACTCAATTGTGAAGGGACTCGCGTGAGATAATTATAACTTATCTCCTCCATGTTTCAGATTTCTTAATGGTTAAACATTTTTTTGCTAAGTTATAACTGGATTTTTATTATTTTATTAAAGAGTAACTCATTTCTACTCTTAGTACTTCTTGAAAATTCTTTTTACGCCAAATAATTATGCCATTCCTATAAGAGGGATTTATGATTTGATGAATAAAGTTATGATTTATGAAGTTGGCCTATAACCACGGTCCGATGAGGTATGCGGGAGCGTCTTGTGTGTAAATACATAATATACGCATTTCGAAAAGGTTTATGCGAGGATATAACACGTCGGCGCACGGGCGCAGGAGTGTGGATTGTATGTTGGATGGAAATTCGTCACATTTAGCAATTTAAAGAGATATGAAAAGCAAGGTCGCAACAATTCGCATTTGCGGCCTAAATTATACAATTAAATATCCAGGTTATTAACTCGCTATTTACTTACTCAGAGAAGGAGTTGGGAATCTCTTATTGAAAATGATTCGCAAAACTTGCTTGATAATGCTTTTGGTTTTATACGACACAGTCTCAGGCATAACTTTGTGGAAATCCTTCATACAAGGTGTAAAGGAATTAACGCTGCTATTTCCACATGATAATAATTGTCATATGGAAATTTCATGTGGATTGTCATGTGGAAAATAGGAGCGTTAATTCCTTTACACCTTCTATAACCTTTATCCTGCAGTCAAACTTTGATTAACAGACGTCACATACTTAATACGCCCTTCTTCATCTTGACCAGAAATTCCCAAACATTAATTTCAAAACATTTTTTCAAGTCAATGAAAGGAAATATTTTCCGGCGTGACTTGGTGGAACTGCTTCATGATTACATGAGACACAGTGCTTCGTAATTCCAAGTAAATATATTTCAAGAAATATGTTGAAAAATTTGAAATTTCCACTTAAAAAACTTCTTCTTTATTCCGACATGTTTCGGTGCACTACACAATTATCAAGTTGTAAAGGTACTGGTGGCTTGATAATGGTGTAGTGCACCGAAAAATGTCGGAGTAAAGAAGAAAAGTGGAAATTTCAATTTTTTTTTACCTATTTCTTAGATTTTGGATCGTTTCCACCACATCTCACCTGACTCTATAACGTTAAATATATTTCTTTCACGACCTAGGTTTATTTGTAAATGCAACATCATCAGGTGCTGATGATGTCCATCACCTGATGATGTTGCGATGCAACGAAACCTAAGGTCGTGATAAAATATATTTATGTGGGATTACGAAGCATTTTGTCTCATTTAATAAGGTAATTGAAAGTCAAGCACACTTTCCGGTTCGTTTCCATGTACTTCCCCAGTAATATATGTTGGATTCACATTGGAGTATTCAATTGTTTCACATTTTGAAATTTATTTTCGTTCGTGGTATAAATTATTACTTTTTTCATTTTTTTTAAGCATTTGTAAATGGAGCACAAAAGTATGCTTCGCGTGGCTCTCTTGTGACTGCTATTCCTCCTCTCTCTCTCCCCTCTTCTCTTCCCATAAAATTCGATCCCAAAATGGAGCACCAATGCACCGGTGCTCCGCTATTATTGCCACAATGCCTCAAAACTTGGCCCGCCGGATTGCCGTCGCTATGTTTTCCAATACTGCGAAAAGACCTATGGGGTCTCAAGGGGAGAACGAGTGTGTTCCCTGAAGGCTTTCAATCCCTTAAATCGTGAGATCTCCAACTCCTAGAGGTAATCCTGTTCGCCTTTAAGAAACTTCTATGCGACTGTAAGAAATTTAGAGCTATTCGTTGGAATGCCTGCAAAAATTTGAATACATACGAAACAGATGTTGGCTCCAAAATTTATGAAGTCGTTGTCTGTTATCCAAAACTTCATTATACGTACATTTCACTACAAAGAAGTTAAGGAAGCCAGTTACTATATGCAATAAAAAACTAACCTGATAAATATGTCAAGGAATACCATTTACTGGAATCCTTTAATATAACCCATTGGAAAAAATTAGGTACCCACTGCTCATTACTTGAAATTTAATTTTCTTTAACCTTTTATTCTTAATCCACAATAGAGCCTATATTTGACGTACTGTTGCGTGACCCTTAATAATTGTGGAATCATTTGTTCTTTTTTTTTAACAAAACGCCATTTCATTGCAATCAATAAAACATCCCTCTAAAGGTCTTTAAACACTTTGTCCCCTTAATTGTGCATTCCCATAAGCAGACGGTATGTATAAGTAAAAATTAAATTGTAATAAAAATAATTGATAATGCTTCTGCACCTGTGCCATTATGTATTCCGTGATTATGAGATCTAATGGAATTATAAAAGAGCTTGGAGTGAACAATGTATTATCTGCGGTAACCCTGTTTCCCATCCCGCATTGTGACACCCCTGAAAATAAAAATAGCCCAATTATAATCCACAATCATATAACAGGTATCCATATCAGTACTAAGAAGTTATAAATGCAAATAGATTCTAAGAAAAGTGAAATCAGATTGTAGAAGCATTTCTTTAGAAGAAAAATGAAATATTTCATAAGATATGTATTTAAAAGTGTCCTTATTTCAAGTGGTTTGTCGTAAAAACTGAACTAAAAATTAAAATTCACTTCAACGGAGAGTTTTCGCGTTATTTGTAAAAAAATAAGTTGTAACAATGGAATACTATAACTATTTTGAAATGACGGAAGATTATTTCAAATGTATAGGCGGTGAAAGTTTCATTTCATCATATATATTCGGTAACTAGTTTAATAACTGAAAGCATTGCTCACGTTCGAAAACCGAGTTACAAATATGGTGAATCATCCAAATGGATGCAATCACCTCCATTGCGTCATTATGAATTACACCACTGAAAACTTGCCAACTAACTCTTAAAGAGTCCTACAGACCAGTTTGAATTTAATTTTGGAAAGAGATCCACTCCCAGAGTAACTAGCGTAATGCCACTGATTTGATTTATTGTAGCACTGATAGCTTATTAATACAAATAATTAATATTAATAATTAATCATTATTGTTACAGTAATGCAATTCATGTATAAAAAGTCAACAATGTAAGTTGTAAATTCCCCAAATACATTTAGAGTACTTAAAATACTTTTTAAGTTTTTAAGTACTTAAGTTTTTTGAATTTGATTAGATAAAAACTTTGCTCAGTAGTTTACATCTTCTTGTGTTATACACTTGACCTGTTATTATTTTTAGTGTTATTATTTTGATCTCGAATAAATATTCCTTTGAGGATATAGACCTCCATTCGAATCTCCGGGCAAGGACAATTCGAAAATTCACTACAGTATTGTGTGGAAATAAATTCAGGATAGGAGCACAAAATATATGTCTTGTGTCCGTTCAGGAGTAAAGGGTTTGAAATGGAATTTCGAAGAAATGGCAGGAATATATTTTCCGTGAATCAGCTTTTCTGAAAGAAAACTCGGATGTTGAAAACATACTCGGCTAGAGTTCCGGAATGCGTATGTAACGCGATAAAATGACTAAAGGAATAAAAAAATATCAATAAAATAGATAAAAACCAATATCATTACATGTATACGCACACAACGGACTATGGCAGTGAAGAGGAGGAATGGCAGTATCACGGAAATTATTATTTATTAAATATTTGTAAAAAAAGTATAAGAGATTATAATCCTACTCGTAAACTTGTCATGTAGCATATTACGGTACCACTGCCTTAAGCGTACGGACGGGAAGGAGAACCAAATAGATGAAGAAATAGCTGAGTTCGACTGACAGAGTAAATGATCAATGACAAACATACTGTTTGGTAAACGCTGTCAAACTTAATATATGAGGACAATTTCAGGGTGTGAAACATTCCCGAAGGATTGAATTCTGGTGAAATAGTAGCAATTATAGAGTAATACGTACTCTGTAAAAGTTACCCGAGTACCTCTATCGATAGCAAAGGTGCGATAGCGGTACCTTAGAGACAATGAAGTGACAATGTTAAAAATAAAGAAAAGAAGGTATCAATCAAGAATTCTCGGCTGGTTCAACGGTCAAAGAGTAAAAACAATCTTGGTTATGAACGGACATTAGAGCAGAAATTGGGAAATAATACACAAATAGAGTATCAATTAATTGGTGTCGTTAGGAGAAAGCAATTATCACGGAAGGAAAGCCTGAAGTAATTAAAGAAAAATAAAGTAAATAAACCTGTAGAACAGAAGTAAAATATGCAAACAAAATAATAAGAAATGGAAGCGGAATACACTACTGAAGGTCAGAGAAGATCAGGCAGAACGGCATTGTGAAGAGACGAAAGATAACTTCATCCCTGGTAAACGTAAAAAGTTTCGAACAGGATATCAGAAAGGTCCTCAGGAAATCATAGTAAATTGAAACAAAAACGGGATGAAATGGCGAACATCTTATTGAACTAAAAGATAAAATTGAAGATGATGAGGAAAAAGTAGGAGTTAATGATGTGAATGATGTGAATGACAATGTGACTTAGTCTGAGACACAAAAGAGGAAACCTGACAGGATATTGAGACGTGAGTTGAATGCAGCAGAAGAACATGCTTTCTTCTAGTTCATGAGTAAGTATTTGGAATGAAAGTATCGATGATGATACTTTGGAGCTTATTAATATTCCTATAGATTCAATTCATCTAAACGGTATATACCTATTGGCTCATTTGTCAAGGATCTGCTTCAAACTATAAACATTCCAAAATGCATTCATGATGATCTAAATGGATATATTTCAAAATTAAGGACTAATCTACGCCCAAAAATATTGGCAAAAATCGTTCACAGACGAATAAAAGAAAGTCGGTACAGTTTCAAGAACTAAAGTATAATGACCTTAATTGGATTTTGCAATTATTTTTTGCATTTGTTCTCACTCTAGGCATTTATGTATAACGCGTGCAGTTGATATGCGGATTCCCTTTAACGGAAATGGACTTTGTACTTGACAGGGTGAAACTTGAGAGGAATATTTTAGAATTTCAAAGTGGTTCGGCCATATCACATGTTTTAAAACATGACAGTAGGCTCGGAGATCATGTCGTTTCCATTAATTTACTCCTTCACAGAGAGTTCATATATCTTTTATAATTTAAACCCTAAAAAATAAGGATCAGAAGCCAAATCGAATTTTCCGACGTATCTTGTAAGAGTCCCGGAAATTTAAGGTGACGGAATATAGTTCAAACGAAGACTGTGTTACTTTGACTAAATTGAAAGTTGGCAACAAGAAATGACTCTTATGGGTAAATTGACATTTTAGAAGTAAAACATTTTGGACACCTTTTGAAATGAGCGATTGTACTTTTCTCTTCCGTATAGGTGACTAAATAAATTTCAATTATCCAAAATGTATTCGAGCATTTATTCCCATGATGAAATTTTACCAAAAATTACTGGTCATCATATATTTGATTAATTTTATTCGTGGTGTCTTACTTTGATAAACAACTTATTGGCAGTTTGGAATTTGATCTTGCAGAATCTTTCGTCCTACATACTAAATGAAGAATTGATATAAGATTATGCTCTGCCGTCAATAATTGAGGATCAGTCATCCAAATGGGATTTAATAAATCGAATCATCTAATCAAATAGTCCTCGCTCGGTGCATTTCAATTTGCTAAGTCATCAAATCGTATTTTTTCTCTGTTCCCTGAGGATTTTTTAGTGGCGGCTACATATTTCACATTCCTTTCCCACTCTAAAAAAATGAACTCTCTTATCGATTGAGCAAATGTAAGACAGTTCTAAGAACGCTCAACCAATCCCGAAAAATTAATCCGCCTGCTCCCCCGATACTGCGGCTTGGGTCTCCCATTACAACGTTCCCGGAACCCGAAACACCAACGCTTCTCTGGAAACCTTGAGACCCCAGCCATCCGCAGAATTTTTTATGTGAGCGGACCCTCTTTAATTTCACCGGAACAATAAACTGCGTTTAAATGAGTGGATGGTCATATAAAAAAAATGGAGAGTGACATTGCGTCCGCATTTGCTCCCCAATAGATCTCTCTTTATGATCGCCAATCAAGGGTTATCGGTAAACTTCAGTGATTTTATTTCGCAATCTTCCAAATTCTGCCGACGGACGATGTGAATTTATTGAGGATGATAACACGCTAATAAGGGTATTAAGGCTAAGTATATTACTTGGTACTTCAGTAAAATTGACATAATCCGATCTTAAAGTTTTTATGCGTATCTTATGCCTAAAACTCATCATTATTGTGGTAAAAAAAACTTATCCAAAACATAAGAGTTATAATAATAGGTAGAGCGAGTGTTGGCTACTTCGCTCTGTGCAATCATTGGTCACGTGACTTGAGACAAGATGGCGTTTCTGTCATGGTTACATCTTTTGCTTATTGACCTATATTAAGACTTCCGTGGGAGTAAAATGACAAGTGAGTAATCCTTTCTGGGAATAACTTAATCCCAAGTCAATAACAAGCCGACCGGATTGGTGGCGTGCTCGCCGGATAACGAAAAGGTCGCGGGTTCGAATCCCACCCAGGACATGGGTGTTTTATTTGTCCATATGTGTTTTTTTCTACGATTTGAAGAGTTGTGAAATGATAAATAGCCGTTGGAGCACCCTATAAACAACAACACTACTACTACTAAGGCAATAACGGGACCATCACATACGTATTTAAATTGAAATTTATTTTTTGTGGTTTTTTTATCATGCTTATATTTGTTTGTATAATATCGTAGTCGTGAACTTGAGTTAGACTTTGTTGCATAAGTGTTTCCTAAAGTTCTGTGGCACTTTTTGAATGGAAAATTTGTGATATCCGACTTTGTATATGAAATCCTGTGCTCCTTAAATTTAGAATTAGCGATCACAGTGTACGGCAATTAAGTGTATAACGGATCGGCCTGTAGTATGAAATTTATGTTTAAACCAATCACGTTCCTCCGCGAAAAAGTCACGTGGTTTCAATGATGGAACAGTTTTCTCTCTCTACTGCGCAGCCAGGAGGCTCGTTCTACCTAATTAACAACTCATATGATCCAAGATCTCAGTTCCACGAAAGATATGGAAGAGAGGTAAAAGGGTCAAGGATGAAAACGGAAGACCACAATAACAGAGAATAAAACAAATAGAGGTTGTCGCTTGTGTATATTTCCACAGAATAACAGAAAACACGACGGGCTCCAACAATAATCGTCATCATCTGGTCAATCATGGCCAGTTAATGACGATTTTCGAGGAATCCGGTCGCGTTTCATGTTATCCTGCGGACCTACACGAAAGTGACAACCTCTAATTATTTAATTATGGAATTCCGCCAGTTGACGGACTCCACATTTAATTTTATTCGCAGAGAATAATTAAATTAATTACGCTCAGCATACATTTAATGTTAGAATAATTTCTCCAAAACGAAGAATTCATGTAATTAAATAAATTTTTCATCGTCCTCCCAAGTCCCAAGAAGTTAATAATTCACTTTTTGATACTAGTGCCATAGTAATTCATCATTTCCGGATTTTTTTTTTAGATGAAAGCGCACAAAAGAAATGAAGCGATTTCATTGAAAACTACACACAATCTGAGTCCAGGTTATTATTTTCACTTTTAATTCTAAACTAACTTCTTTAACTCATTCGAGATGCTCGAAATCTCATCTTAATTGGATAAATTAAAACACACACATTTGGTTTTATGTACGGTATGACCAAGTAACACGCATATTTACTACATTAGTTTTCCTATTCATGAACCACTCCTTGGAGAAATAATTAATAAAATCCATATCGAAGTAGAAAAATGTTTCCTCTTTTTTAAAGGACGAATTGGTTTGAGGCATGTGGAGGGAGTAGCCTCTTAGGGAATATGACACGATCGATAGGTGAAAAGGCCTCGAAACCACGCTAAACCGATCTTCTTTAAAAAGACACGTTTTTTTTCGTGTTTACTATTCAGGTGGATACGTCAAATCCGCATAATAGAAAAATTCCCCCTCATTTACTCCCTGTTTCAACAGGGAGGCGCTTAAGCAGTGAACTGGATGAGGGAGTGGAATAAATCCTTTACTAATTACAACCTACCGTTTCGTCTCGGGGGAAGTGACAGTATCATTCTCCCTGATGGCAAATCTTCCAACTAATCTTGCGAAAAAAGATGTTTCTTTCACGTTCCTCTCTTTGGCATTCCGCTTCTCCCTCTCCCTCTGTCTCTCTCTCTCTTTCTCTCTCTCTCCGCCCCTCCAATTTCCTTCTACCCTCGATTTTTCTTCTCATCTCCCTCCACCTAACACCTTCTTACCAACCCCCTCGATCCTCACCCTCCACCTTCCTCTCTCCCTCCCCCCTCCCCCCCAACCACTTGTCCCAGTCCCACGTTACAAGCAGGGTCTCCCATTAATCTGCCTCGCGATGTGGCAACACTGTCTCCGGCTAAACCATTATTCTGGACTCGGCTGCCATTTAATTTATCGTTCGTTGCGTGCGGATATATCCGCTTATTTGATAGGACCCCATTTTTTCACGTCGATTTAGCGTTCCCAGGCAATTCGCAGGTTTCCTTGACGTTAAATAAACATGGAACACCCCATCTTAAATGTCATTTGACTGAGTGCTCCGTTTGTGTTTTATTTTCATAAGTGATCATTATGGGATTTTTTTAAATCTACCTTTGCTGATCCCTGCCGTACCGTAACAAAAGTCAGATGACCTCATTCTTTGCATTGCCAAACACTTTTTTTTTAACAATCTCCTTCGGTGGAATGCGATGGCTTTCTATTCAAATTAATTTAGATGCAATATCATGCAATACTTTTAGCAAAAATGAAAATGCTTGGCTTTCAACTATTTACTATTTTCATCATTCACTACACAACAGAGTAACGAAAGATTTTAAAAATAAACAAAATATATATTAGGAACATTTATTTACCTGCTGCGAACCCTGAAGATCCTCAGAAAGTAGAGTCATTTCCAATAAAATATAATTTACAATAAATATATAAATAATTCAAAATGTCTTCTGTTGAAGACAGACTATTAAACACAGACTGTTGTAAAGTAGAGCCACACTTCTCGTACTCTCGTGAACAGTTGACCCTTTCCAGCTACTGGATATGAAAATACTTGCTGGCTTTTTCTTTTTTCTTCTTTCGTTCCAACTACTACGTATTATCTTTTTGAATACTCGTCGCATCAACCATCAATGGTTAATCCCGGATTTATAGGCGAAGAAAAAAATCAAGTCCCCTGGGGTTTTTTTAAGCGCGGTAATATCTCCCCCTTCCTGGAAGCCGGTTTTCAACTCTTATTCGAAAGAATTACCGTACTTGCCGCATGGACCCCTACCGTACACCCGCCAAATCGTTTGAAGTTAATGGGGAACACTACGGAATGAGCGTTCTAGTGCCTCTTACATTTCACAGTTGTACGTATGTGAGCAGAACGAAGAACGAAAGGGAATAAGTCAATGGCTGGTGGAAACTCACCGAGAATTTTATGTAAATTATATATTATACATATTTTCAAGTATGTGAACATACCAAAGTAATTTTACACATGCACAAACGCACACACACACACTTATCAGAATATCCCACTACCGAAACCAAACATAGAACTATATAAACATTCTTATTGCTATATAGGCCCAAAAATTCTTAATCACCTTCCTAAAAATATACTTTGTGAACAGAAAGAGGGTAAATTTTAAAGACTTTTAAAAGATTGGATATTCTCTCACAATAACATTGAAGAATATTTAATAACGATTGTTTAGGTATCGGAACTAATACTGGTGGACTTCCATACATAATTATCTTTGTATATAGGCCTGTATTTGAACCCGATATTTCTGTTTAATTTGTATGACTCTTGTTCTCTCTATTTGTATGATCTCTATTTACTAAATTGTCCATATGTGCTCAAATTAGATGTTATTAATACTATTGCTTCTCTTTTCTTGTTTTTTTTTCAATTTATCTATGAGCACGGTTTGTAAACTTCTGTAAAAAAATTTTTGTTTGTAAAAAGACTACACAATTTTTACAGAACTCATCTATGAAATTTCTGTATGTTATTAAAAAAAAATTTTTTTCCCCTTACATTAATACTTGTAATGAGCTTGATTAAACTGAATACTTTAATAAGCGTTGGTGGATAAGAACACAATTATATTATTTTTTTAACTTGCCCAAGAGATGTTAATTTCACGATTATTTACCGCCTATAAAATAGTGATGGCAACCCCTCTATAAGATAATTCTTCAGGGGTGCCTAATTTCGCAACATTATTAGGTGAATGTATCGTATGAAATTGTATTATAAAGTGTGAAATAAATATTATTATTATATATTAAGAAATACTCCGGGGCTTTGCTTGCCCCTTCGTCGGTCTGGGAGAACATTGGTCTCCGAGTCTGAGTTCTCCAAAACCGACAAAGGGGCAAGCAAAGCCCCGAAATATTTCTTAATATGTGAGTCATTTAAAAGCTTCTTTCTATATGTGTATGTTTATAAGTGTGTGCGTGTGTTTCTGTTTGCTGCTCGTCTGAATTTTCCTGTATATATATATATATATATATATATATATATCCATCCAACAAACCACAGCATGCAACCAGGAAACGGAAACGATGCGGACCTGTGTTCGAATCCCGTCTGAGGTCCAATTTTACTTTTGTTTGCAACTGGTACTCTTCCATCGTCCTCCATACATTTTGAGTTAATTCTTTTGTGTATTTATTTCCCTTTCTTTTAATTATTTTTGTTCTTTATCGTGTGTATTCTGATGAGTTTGTTTATGTATAAATAAATAATTATATACACACACATATATATATATATATATATAAATGAAAAAGAAGTTGAGGATGAGTGGAGGAAGAGGGCGAATAGCAAGAGTCGAGAAGTGAGTTCAGACGTGGCGAAAGCGAGAGCTGTGCGTGGGCGGTGGAAGTGCGGCCGAAAAAAGAAACACGGACGAACAAAAGAAAGCGGAAGTGCGCCTTAAAAACGTCACCGCGCCCCGATGCTCCTTTGTTTCGAACGTTTTTCACACGCCCACGCTCGCTCGCGGGCTCCTCCACCCGAAAAAGGAGAGCCTGGATGCGAGGTAGTGAGAGAGAGAGAGAGAGAGAGAGAGAGAAAGAGCACGTAGAGGGGGGTAGAGGGGGATGTAAAGAAGGATGAAAAAAAAGGCAAAACCTCCCTTCCCCCCACCTCTCTCTCTCTTTCTCTCTCACACACACACACACACACATATACACACGCACACACACGAAAAGCCTTTATTTCATTTTCCGAGCAAGGAAATCCCTCAGCGCCGACTGCATGAGTCATCCCCCTAATAGAACTTTTGAGAGGAGGCGAAGAGAAGAGAAGAGAGAAAGAGAGAGGGCTACACAGGGAGGTAGGTGGGAGACTTTTTCGGGGAGGAGTCGGAGGAAGAAGAATCGGTAGAGAGAGAGAGAGCTGGAGGGAGGGAGGGAGGGAGGCTGAGAGAGGGAGAGCGAACGCGGGGAAGGGGAGGGGACGGAGCAGTTTTTA
>WURS02021070.1:0-11957 GCA_011762765.2 Rhinocypha anisoptera | reverse complement strand
ATAGTGGCGCGGCGCCGTCCTTTCATGGGGCCTCTCCGCTTTTGGGAACAGGAAAAAGTCACAGGGGACCAAGTCTGGGGGATTCGGTGGCTACGGCATCATTACAGTGTCGTTTTTGGCAAAAAAAATTCGCGCACAAGCGACGATGTGCGTGAGCTGGGGCGTTATCATGGTGCAAAAGCCAATTTTTGTTCTTCGACAAATCCGGGCGTTTCTGGCGGATTGCTTCGCGCAAATTGCGCACAACTTGCGGGTAATATTCCTTATTGACCGCACGACCACGTGGCAAGAACTCACGATGCACCACGTCCCTGCATCGAAGAAAAAAAAGAAGAATTCGCGACGAATTTTGAACTGACCTCGTATTTAAAATATTAAAATCATATTTCGCACGCCAGGTGTAACAAGTGCGTGCAATTTGGACGAAATCGTCTTCACGACTGCGTTGCAATTTCCTCCGCTAAGTGGTAAAGATTAAATAAACACACTTCTTTCCACAATTTTGTCAGTTAATACCTAGGGGGATTCGATTTCACAGAGTCATCTGCAGGTCACTTTACGATTGATCCCCCTCTTTGGAACCGAAGCCTAGTTATCACCTGATGAAATTGTGGGAAAAAAAACCGTGTGTGTGTTTTTTTTCGATGAATCGTTTCCATAAAGTGACCACTTCCACTCCAGGGGACCATCTTCCACTGAGGGCAAAATTCTTTAAGTTTCTCCTTCAAGTCAACCCAGTCTAATAGCTTGCGTTCGCGGAATGATGCCAATTAATCCATCGATCCTTTCTTGTCCCATGGATTTCTTATTCAAAAAGAAGTTGGCATCTCATGCATAGAAATAAGACCGTGTCGCTCGGTATGCACGAACAGAATACGCGCTAAAATTAAAAAAAAAAAAAAGAAACGATATCGTCAACGTTCGGATGAATATATTATTCAAGTGCGATTCCATCAACCCTCGACGGTGTCTTTCCAGGGATTTTTTCATCGTTTCCGAAAGGATGACGTGAATTCTCGTGCGTGCGTTTTTTTTCTCCCCCACCCCCCACCCTCATTGCGATGTCCCGCGTCGTGAGAGCGCAGGTCTTTAAGTGTTCATCTGACCCGTGATTCCGGCTTGCATCAACGGCCATTGCCGGCAGAGTGGAATCCAAGCCCATCCAAGTCTTTTTGTTTCGCCGGAATAATTGCCTATCGACGAATGACGTCGTCCGTGGGAATGCTTCGCCGTACCGTCGTCATTTGGAGCATATCATTAATTTCTTTGACGCTTAACTGTTAAGAAAACGTTTTAAAAAATCACGCGAGATCAAAATGTTTCACTCCCGCGAACTCAAAGCGAAGCTGCAGAGTAAAAAAAAAACACATCCATTTTCCGCCGAACAAGATGAACGACGCTTGCGGGAATCAAATTTTGAAACGTTTGAAATTTTCGAAGAATGATCCACACCACCCTCTCGCTCCGCAAAAAAAAAAGATATTGCTCACAGGAAAAAGAGTTTTCACGACGTTGAACGACGCCAAGATAAAAAGGAATCGGGATCATTTTTGACCACGTATGTCACATTTTAAATTCCGCACATGAATTAAAAATTCACCTGCCTTCGATGTTAACTGAAAGCAGAAACTTCTTTTGTTGTCTGTCAACTGATTTTGATGTTCATTATTATCCAATGTTCCTTGATGGATGAAATGCATTTTTCGAGTGTACAACAGTGACAGAAAAATAGCAATATCTTAAATTCTTTTAAGCAAAATATTGAATCAAAATTTTTCGTAGCGTCTAGGACGCAAGGAGGACGTTAATTTCTCGATTTAAACTCTCACTGTACCCCAGGAAACTGATGGGAAACGTACATTAGAAGAATGTCTTAGTTTTCACTATTAATAAACTCCATTTGATAATCAGTATGGCAGATGAACGATATAAATTGAATATGTTATCTCATAAAATAATATATTGGGAGGGATTTTGAAATCGAAGATAGTAGCATCGATATATATGTATTTAAGTTTCTATTATCTGACAAGATAAATACTCATTCTATTCTCGTAAAACTATAACGATTAAAAAATTACCAATAATAGAGTTTATCTCTGATCTTTCCTTAGGTTTATTACTGATTTTTGTTAAAGTCCCTCACCCTCTTAGCAATTTCGTCGCGGATAATAATCTCTCCCTTCAATCCCTCACCCGGTATTGAAGGTTCAGTTAGCTCTTCTCCGATTACAAAAAAATAAACAAAAAAAAAGATTTATTTCCTCAAAAGTCAACCAAAATATATTTTGACCGTCATCAATTATACGCGTTTCTCGAAAGTAATCCTCAATTTACTTTGGGAATAGGTAAAACAAGACACCTTGCTGTTCTAAATAATACATTCTACACTGGGACCGGTTTTGATATAGAGTATCATCCCCTCGACAGAATATGATACTCTGTATAGAAACCGGTCGCTGTGAAGGATAGATATTTTGTGGAACAGCAGAGTGCTTTGTTTCATGTATTCTCGTCATGAAGGAGTTCCACCAAGTGACGCCTGCTACGATCACTTAATTCACGTATTTTTAAACCTATGACAAGGATCCAACATCCGAAGTTGCCTACTCACAATCCCTGACTTGGGACTTTTAAGGTTGATGCCCAGAATGTGATGCAGATTTTCGCGTTGCGATAAGGTGCACGAGATGGCGACATTTCTGATAAGTAGCTTCTCATCAGTCCTCCTGAATAAAACGACGAGTGTGACTTTTTTCCAAAAATAAATATTCTTTCCATGGATGCGCATGCGTCCCGATAGATTGCAATGTTGTCCTTGCAGCATTAACTTCGAAGTTTGCGTGGGGCTTTCACGCTTACTGTATCTCTAAACTCTTAATTCACAAGATTTATCAGAAAAGTTATCGACACTGAAATAACGAGCAAAGCTCTTATAAATCTGAATGTATAAATCAGAATCAATTTCATTTGATTCAGGTGAAATTATGAATTCCTGCTGACACTTATAAAATAAATAAAGAGTTTCGAACAGTAAATCTCACCGTTTGACTAAAACCAGTTTCCACAATAGGCACCAAAAATTTTTAAAAAATGTATAAATATGAACTGGAACACCTCGTTCCTAGGTACTGTTTTTCGATTACTCATAAGAGCAGATATTTCCCAAAATCTATCAAGCATTGAGGTCGCGGTAGTCCAGTGGATAGAGTTCTTGGCTACTGACCGGGGGACCAGGGTTCGAGACCCGGTGACGACTCCGGACACCTCCAGCTAGAACCAATCTGAGTGATTTTTCCGGTACCACATCTTCGTGGGAAACCACAGGCGGCACAGCGAAAGGAACCGACCCCTCTTTTACCCTGATCTGTGAATTTCCACACGCCCCGTGGGTTTAATACCAGGTGAGCTCTACCCTCACTTAACATACCAACCTTCAGATTGAATAATGTGGTATATCAAGCATTAATTGAACATCGAAGGTACCATTGCATGACAGTTATTTTTTTAATTATATTGATCTTACTATTAAAAAAGTGCTGCTCCGTGGTCTTTCAAGATTTTTTTCTAATTGGAGAAAATCTGACGAAAGGAGGCCTCAAATATTATATCGACCAACAAAAGCGGGTACCAACTGACCACAATCCTGCCTTTCCATTTCCATTGTTTAAGTCACAGCACGGCCTGATAAATATATATTTTTACACTCATTATTTAAAATGCTAGCTTTTAATTAATTAAAAAACCATCACTCTTTAATTAATTGTTTAAATTCGATCGATGTTAAAATAACGGACATACACCGTGGTAATCTTGTGGTACTCTTTTAAGTTGTCACTTGGAAACCCGTTCGTAATGGGCTCGCTTATCGTCTTGTCTTTTTTCCCCATGAGGCCTCTCTTGAACTCGGGATGACGCAATTCCCAACTTCGCAACAATGCCTGTCGTCTGACGCGCCTCCGTCAAGCAACATGCGACATGAAAATTGCCGATTAAGCATGATCCTCGGCACGGACCCTAATTATCCCCTTCCCTTACTCTGCGGATAAAGCATCTCCAGTTCGCAAATTCTGTTGTCACAAAATCAACAGTTGCAAACAAAAAAATGCAGGTTAAAAAAAAATAAACTTGATTTTTCCCAGAACATGACGCACATGGTATTATCAAATCCGTACCTATTAAACCCCTATAAATTGAGTTTTTTAAAAATTACTCCCCTTGATAGAAGCACTTCATTTTCCATCTCTCTCTCTCTTCTCCTTCAAATCCTAATCATGCCTAATCGCTCTCTTTCACTCATTCCCACTTCCAATATGTTTATCTCGTTTGAGTTTTGTCTTGACAATCACTGCTATTATCTACAACGTTAGGAATGAAACTGCAGTAGAGTTGCCTATTTTTTTTGCGTGGGTTAGGAACAAGACTATGAGGTTAGTCTTATGATCTAGTAGAGTTACTACTACTAGAGCGTACTACTACGTACTAGAGCGATTTCATTATAGGCAACCCCCTCAATCAGTTACACTCAATCTTTTTCAGTTCTTTCAGTCATCACTTCAATCCAATTCCATCAAACTAATCCGCAAATCCGGGAATCTCAAAAGTTTTAATTTATCCCGAACGGACTTCAAACTGAGCGGTCGCTTTTGTTAACGTTTGTTACCTGGTAACCATAAAAGATAGGAATATGTGCTGATGACCACATCGAAAATTTGTTTTCAGAAAATTACGTCGTTACCACCGCATATACGTAATGCTCCTAAATGCGGCAGATGGATCTCTCTAGTTCTGATCGATTTAGTGTAGTCAGTATTCAGTAGCGAGAGGAATAAGTAATTTAGCAAAAACAAACAATCATTATTCAAAAGGAGAAAAAGTCTACCAGAATCTGTCGAATGGAAAATCGCGACCAACCTCATTCTGTACGTCTTATTAAAAATTCTTAGATTACGTCACAAAAACCCATGCTCGGAAGCGAACATCCCCGCTTTTCTACGGTTATTTATATAGTTCTCGGTGAAATGATAGAGGAAATGATATCCTCGGGAAAACCCGGCGCGGCGCAAATGTATTCAAAAGAGTCAGTAGAGTCATTTTGCTGCAATGCTTACTTTCCTCGATAAAAAAAAATTACAAGTAAAAAGTAGACACGGCGTGCATCTGAAAACTCATCATTCCCTTTTCCCGCAATTACCGGGAAGAGAAAGAGAACGAACACCCTCTTCTTTGAATGTCCATCCAACAAAAATTCTAAAATAATACCTGTTTTTGTGGAATTTTCAGTAATCCTTTAACAAAACCAAGAAGACAAATGACGAAAAATCACAATGACTCCAAGGATTTAAAATGTGTATGAGGACTGTACTCACGTAGGCTCCCGAAAGTCTCTCCGTTTCCTTGATTTTTTTTCCGTTCCTTTTTTTCTGTTGGTTCTCGTCGTCTCTCTCTTCCTCATCATTCTGGCGACGGAGCGGAGACCGCACTGGAATCGCGTGTGTGTGAATCCAAATGTATCCTGAAAGTAAAAATGTGAGTGTGTAAAAAAGAGGGTGTCTAGTGGTGCAAAGAAAGTGTCTTTGCCATTTATCATTACAATTTGAACACAACCCATAAATGCAGCAGCTGCCGTGCACACACACACGACTCGTGGACACCCATATGGAATTTCGAAATCCATCCGTCTTCAGTCAAGAGTTTGAAACTTTTAAAAAATCAGCACGAGAAGAAAACGATTTTCTTTATGGCGTGGATCTTGTATACACTTGGGCATCGTTAAAAAAAAAGAGAAAAGCCGCAAAGGACGAAAAAAGAAGATTTAATCATCAATGAGTGAAAATGCCTGAGGAACACAACCATCGTCAAGTCATATTTCGCTCCTTATCCTTTTCTACCTTCCGAGAGGAGCTTCGGTAAGGGCAAATATTAGGTACTCTACTGGATACTGGAGGGGCCAGCAGTTGTTCAAACTTGCTTCGTATGGTTAACTGGGATGGCAGGTCATTTTTCCTCGGTAGAAACTCAAATAATACATGCCAAACAGCCATGCTCACAAAATGAAGAAAATAATAAATTCGTTCACCCAATAGTGTGTATTTTTTTTACAAATATTTCACGCACCTAGTTTTTGCTCTCTTTAATCCTTTCCTCAAACGTTTAATTCATTTCTTTATCGAATTTAGACTGCATCCAAAACTGGAATTTGATAAACTGCAAAAGAAAATTTCTGAATTTATCATTTTCTTTTTTTTCCGCTATCTTTGTCGTCGTTGTAAACCCTCATCGGAAAATTGTTCGTAATTTTAAATCAATTTAATGCAAAATAGGAAATGGTAATTGTAGGAAAGGCACAGCATTCCCAATCACCATTTGTTAATGAGACCTTTTTTTCCCAGATAAACGGAAAATTCTGGTCCATCTAGTTTCATTTTTACAGAGTTGGAAATTGAAAATAGATTCAACAAAGATTTCCTAATTCCACAGTGACATTTTAACTGGCATCGCATACTCCAGCATCTTGTTTTTAACATGAAACCTTTCGAGTGGAAAATGTCATCGTGAAGTCCACAAATGTCATTTTACGGCAATAAAAAGAAATGTTGAATCCTGACAAAAGTCTCGAGTTTTACGTTCTCTAACTTTCCTGGCCTTAAAATTGTCCTCACATTCCACGTCCCTACCGAAATCATTCCTGCCCTCCTCGTTGTCTTCTCTGGCGCGGCGGTGCTGGTTGGTGGAACCTTGCATCCCCCGCTGCCAGGCATGACATCCGCCCCAGTGGGCTGAGTCCCTAGCTGCCAGGATTCATTCTCCTTATTTGACTCATCATGGAAATGTATAATTGTGGTGGCCTTTACAATTCCAGCTTCAATAGTGTTTTTCAAGTGAAACCATCGCTTAAAAGACCGACCCACTTGGAATCCGACGCCTTGCTGCCGCCTTCACTTAAGGAATGAAGGCTGCGTTTCGCCTTTACCTAGGAGTGAAGACTACCTTTCGTCTGGCTCCTACCCTTCGGCATATCTGACATGGGTGACCCTACCAGGAGCAAAATAATTGCTTCTGCCAGTGAAGCTCTAAGGGTCATTGAAACACACAAGTCCTTCCACCACGTCAAGGTCAGAAGAGTGCATGCATTCACCAACGTCGGTACTCAATCGCCAAAAAAGTTCTCCATCCCATCCTACACTGCCGAATTCCCATTCCACTCAGTCAGCCACGCCCTGAGGGCAACGGTGGACTCAAGTCTTTGAAACTTTTCCAAACTACCACGCCTGGTGGAATAGCCTAGAGTGATTCACCAGCAGCCGGGAAAGTACGAAAGACCTCAAACCTGCTACAAGTGCTACAGAAAGAATCAGAAATCATGGCGTCTTTAATTACGTAAAATCTCAGGGCTCTGAAGCTCCTTTAAGTGTACGGGCATTTTGTAGTTTATATCGTAGATCTGCTCGTTTTAATTGGACATTTTCCATGCAATTCTGAGAGCTCCTGTCTCACATCTAACCTTGAAACTAAAAAAAAAACGTTTGAGAAATATAAACACCTATACTTGTGATGCAGATTTTATTTTATTTTTTTTAAGTGGAGATCTTCGACATTGAGCGTTTCGCGGAAGTCTGCCC
Organism: Rhinocypha anisoptera; assembly: GCA_011762765.2. Lineage (NCBI taxonomy): Eukaryota > Metazoa > Arthropoda > Insecta > Odonata > Chlorocyphidae > Rhinocypha > Rhinocypha anisoptera. The sequence continues at coordinate 4,335 of WURS02021070.1, read as the reverse complement.
TGCCTCCAAAAACGAAGGAAAATGGAATTATTCTTAAAATTGGATAGAAAGAAACACCTCACTTAGTGGACTCGTGACGTGATAAGAAGCGGACAAAAAATCCTTCCTACTCCATCACCTGGTATTATCTCAATCATGATTCTCTCTCTCTCTCTCAATGCCAGGGGGAACAAATTTCTTACTTTTGCCGGCCGCGATGGGAAGGAGTTGGTACCGTCGACGGAATGGCACTCGATGGAGTGAAGTTAAAAGGAGGACTTGTGGAGGCAGTCCAATATGTTGCAGTTTCGGGAAAATATAATTAAACGGCAAGTTGATATTGCGGAACTCGACACGTTTCGATTCGATTGCTCGAATTGTGTGATAGAGAAAAGAGACCGCGGCCGTCACACTGAGAGTTGGAGGAGGAGAGACAATCTCTCTTCGGAGGTGCCGTAATTATTTCTGTCGCCCGAGCATATATCGTTCGCTGTTCTATTCCCCCATCGCTCATAATTAAACGACCCTCACTTCCGTGAAAAATACATAACAGATGGCATAATTCTGAAAGGTAGTCCGTGCGAATGCCTAGAAACATTACGGTGTGAATAACAGGTGAGGGGGGGAAACTTTCAAAAATCTCCTCACCGAGACGAAGACTACGTGTTTCGCGGATTTTCGGACATCTGAATAATAATTTTTTTTTAAGGTCACCATTACCGAAGTTATCAACCCGAGCGCGCAATTTCGCGGGACGTTTCACGCGAGTTGCCTTCCCTTCCTCTCACGAGACCTCTTTGTGTCCTGCTTTCACAGCTCGTGAATGCACGAACAAAAGGATGATGAGGCGAAGAAATCATATTTCCCCTCCCACCCCCCATCAAGCACATTGGAAACACAAGCGGAGAAAGCGCGTTCCATTTCGCGCAGCGTTGACACCTTTCTAAATTTCCATTCGGCACTCATATCTTTCATTATTTGCTATGCAATCTCATTGGATGAGAGTTCAATGGAAGAGAGAGAGAGGACTATGCGGAACTCAAAAAAGGAGGGTACTGGAGAGACACACCTGCGATAATAGTACCGACGCCAAGAAAAACAAATGATGCAGTCTATTTAACGACAAGAAAATAATGGCGAGAAACAGACCATTCAAAGGGGCGCGGTATTAAGGCGGTGTTTTCCGAGATTCGCCCTTCATTTTTCCTTCCAGTTGTGTGTGATTAATTGGATATTTAAACGTCTTAGTTGATTGCCAACCGCCACTCCATCGAGGGTATTTTCGTAAAGTAAAAAAAAATGTCTGGGAGGTTGTTGCGCTCATGTTATGAGGGAGAGAAAAGATGTGTCAGTCGCTTTGACAAGCATTTATATTCCAAAATCAGTCAACACTTGTGAAGAAATAGTCCTCGGCTGATAATACTTTGTCGATATTCGTCGCGTTGATTTCTCATAAAATAAATGATTAAGATACGTTTTTCCAGTGAATAATATCAGGCCAAAATAGTCGAAGTGAGTGAAAACCTGATATTTCTGTTTCTCTAGAGTTGTAGAAGTCACCGAAGGGTAAAGAAAGTAAAACCCCTGAACGAAATCGTATCGTCTCCCAGGATATTAACATTACAAAAAACTAAATTCCTTTATAAATTTCGTAAATAACATATTTGAAGAGTATGACGGTTGGGTTAACCTAGGGATAGTGCGCTAGCCGGCTAACCCAAAGGTCGCGGGTTCGAGTCCCGCTTAGGATATGGGTGTTGTGTTTGTCCAATGGCATTTTTTCTATGATTTGAAGAGGTGCGAAACAACCATAGCCGTCGAAGCACCCTATAAACAAAAATACTAATACTTCTTATTTGAAGACTGAATTTGAATCACGGTATCGAAAACTAGATGTCCACTAGTCCAGTTCATACCTCGAAGAGGAAAATTTTCAGGCTGACTTGCTTCCTTGCAAATGGAATTTTTTCATTAGCATGAAGAAATTGAGAGAGCGTTTGAACTCATTCGCCATTTGGCCCACCTGTAATACTAAGCTGTTATTCATCGAACTTATAACATTGTAATTTGGTACTTTCCAAGCTAGCGGATGGCCTACGTTGATTGAGGTAGACATATAATCAGGAGGTCCTGAATTCCAAACAACACTTCTCAGCCCCGGTATTTAACATTACTTCTACAAAAAAAAAGCATTCATACAAACATACATTTTCTTTTATTTTAAATTTATTGTATCTTAAACCCTGGGAGAATACCTTATTCGTATCATCATGTTCACTGTAAAGACTATAATTGAGGTACTAACCTCGACTACAGGACCTCTGGTATTGTTTTATATCTCCTGGATTATATTGACCTTTTTATTGGATATTGTCAATCAAGAGGTCAGAAGCAGTATGAGGCTTTAAACAGTATTCAAAGCAATCATATGGTATGCATTATTGAAAATAGGAGAGCTATTCGATATAAAAGATAATAAATTTTTAATTATAAATATTTTAGCATTATTTATTGTGCAAAAATTCATTCTTATGTTATATCGTTAGCTTAATTTATAATGTATAAATCGTAACAGCTTCAATGATAGAAGCTGAGTTGTGCTTCAGCGGCAACCGTTGCGATTTGAAATTGAAATGCTCAGTTGGCCTACTACCGCTTACGATGATGAAAAACGTAGTAGTAGTAGTATTTTTGTTTGTAGAGGGCGTCTGCGGCCTTAGTCATTTAGCACCTCTTCAAATCATGGGAAAAAACCCTATTAAATGAACACAACACCCATGCCCTGGGCAGGACTCGAACCTGCGACCTTTGGGTTAGCCGGCGAGCGCGCTAACCCCAGGATAACCCGGCCGGCGATAAAAAAAACGCTTTGGTGGTTTTGTTTCAATGTGAGAATTAGTAATTACTACTTTTAAAATGAAACTAATGTCAAGGAACGTAGGAAAAGCATGATAATTTTACAAGTTCTCGGCTCACATAACATAGGCACCTAATAATTTGGGTAAAAGGTCACTTAACCATTCACTCCAGATTGACAAGACGATGTACAGACTACCTCTTTTGGAACCATTCCAAATCATTTTAATGTCAACGTTAGTGATTAAAGCGTCCGCATCCTAATATTAAAACTTCGAATGGTTGTGAAATGCTTACAGTTCGGACCTCTTGAACTTTATGACTATCCTCAGGAGAGTCTTGAATATTTGAAATTCGGTCCTGAAGAAGTGGAAAGTGGCGTCCTTGCCCATGCGAGTGGAAAACTGGTCCTGGGCCTCTCTGCCAATCAGAGAAAGCCGTGAGTTTAACCAGTTAGGACGAGATAAAGGCTATTTCTGTACACCGTGTGCGTCCGATTACGAACACCTTGTCCCATTCATTGCTCGGACTGGCAAAACTTTGCGAAGCTTTTTGTTTTGTTAATCTCTCTCTTCCTAAATAGCACAAGCATGCTGGAAATCCATCATTAAATCAGTTAAGGATATTAATAATATAATCGCCGAAATTCTGGTAGCTATCTTAATAGTTTCTTAATATCTTCCAAAGATATCTTAAAAGAATAAAAACCAACCCCATTCCCACATTAAAAATGTATATATAAAATAGGAACTCATTAAGAAGTTCCCACGGTAACAGTACCCATTACTTCGAAATTTAAATCGAAATAATTGAAGTTTACATCTGTTATTGAATGCACTCGTTTTTACATTAAATTAGAGGTAAACCCAACGACGATCCTTAGGAAAAACCCTTGGAGTTGTGGGCAAATATAAAAAATAATTGTGGCGGCATATCGGCACATCTTGAAATAGTAAACTAATTCAAACTTGGATATTGAATTGAAAATTATTAACTATTGTGTGCTTTGAATGTCGATTGTTTTGTTATTTGTTTATAATGTATGTACAACAAGGAATCTTGACAACCAAGGGGGATTGTTGGCTGTTGATTAAAGGAGTCAATGCACTCCCATGCTAAAGGCAACACGAGTTTTATTGGAAATTGGCATTTGGGCACAGGATGATACTATGCAAAAATAATTTAGTTCGCACGAGTAAATATATATTTGCGGGTAAAAACTTCCTAGAATACATAGTTAAGCTCAATCGGGCTAAAGCTTACAACTCCGCCAGTACATGGCTCACCAGAGGCATTTTTTTCTGCGGAGGTCTTGTCACCATCACATGCGGTCGTACCAGAAAAAAAACATTATATTTCAATTGCGGCGACGAATGGTGAACGACCTGGCGGCTCAATGACCGAAATGGTTGGAGATCTACATGGATTGGGGTGGGAGGAGGGGGGGGGGCAGGCGGGAAGAACTGTGGATAATTGACAATGTAGAATAGATCGGAAGAG
>WURS02021059.1:0-11957 GCA_011762765.2 Rhinocypha anisoptera | reverse complement strand
AGAACTTGAAGCCTCTTTCGGTCTGTCTTATTGGCTAGAAACATAACTGTTGCACAATAATTAAGGTGCGGTAATATGCACGTGAGCACAGACTAACAGGATTTCCAGGGTGCTTCTACAATTTCATTTAGCTTTTCGCCGGATTGTTGCATGGTGCATTGGAGTCCATTAATTACATGTAGATTATGTGAGTGCTTTGGACAAAATTAACCATGCGGCACTAGGCTTTAATTTGTGAAATTTGAGCGCGTGCGATTCGGTGTCCAAGATATTTTTTGTTTCGGTAAGAGCGGGAACAGGCAGTGTATGAATACCGTCTCACTTAATAACAGGACGGAATATTCTGCAGTGCATAATACGATTACTGAGATCCCGTAATTGATTCCAACATAGTTGTGAGATACCCTTCAAGGTGATTTTATTCGCGGGCACCATTGCCTCTGGTGTCACATACTCGGCTTAGCGGATCCTTTAAAACGGAATATTTTACTTGTTAATTTCTAGATCAGAAAACGAGTGGCACCTCATTCCGATAAAATTCTGTTTTTTTTCTCCCGGTATCCGAGTGAACTAAAGGTGAAAAATAATGATTATTTTGATGGCCATAAAATGCGCGAATAGAGAGAGGTTTGAAGTAAGTATCTAACCGTTTTATGAACAAAAAATTAAGCTTTTAGTTTGCTCCCGCTGTTGAATGAGGTCCTTATAATTTTTTTTGATACAGAGTTGGAGCAAGCGTTAACCACTTCAAAAGATCGCACCGTATGAAAGCTCATGTGCAGTAGTGTTTTTTTTTGTTTCAAGTAGAACGATGAATTTCCCTTACGGCAATAAGAGAAAATCGACATTTGTTTTCAAAGCTTTTTATGATGCATAGTGCCGAACTAAAGTCACCGTGTTTATTTTTCGACCTTTCATCCACGTCTTGCATTTTTTTCCACTACAGAGACATTTCAACGTTTTCCTGAGACCACAGGGAAAAGCATTCCTATCTTTCAGTGAGAGCACTGGCAGAAAAGCATACAGCGTGCAGGTCTCTCGTATAGCTTGTGAATAAATGTAGTTCTCGCTTTCGTTTACATGATTTTTTTTACCCAGCGGAAAGGATAGCAAATTCAAGTTGTGCTTCTTGAGCTGTGGGAGCGTGATTCTTAATCTATCATTAATGTGCATTTGAGTTCATGTGAATCATAACAAATCAAATTCTTTTTTCAGAGAGGAATAATTTATGTAGCCATCCGATTAAAATGCAATGCATTTTATTTTATTCAGGACGTAGTCGACCTCTTAGTACTACATGAATGAAACAAAAGATAATATATCCCATCCATTCGATTGAACAAACAGATTTGCAATGTGTCGCTATTTTATTGCGTGTAACGACGCGTTTGCGGAAATATTTAAAAACATAAAATTGCTTCTTCATTATGGATAAGATCCGTAAGTTCCAGACTGACTCGCTTGATGTTCACAAGTGAATATACTCTCATAATTATCACCGAATAGTAAAGTAAATGAGAGAAGAAACACTTCTTGAAAATTGTGATTTCATCTGACCTTACTTTGGTCCGGCCGATAAGAAAGGGTCCCTGGATATTGCAGCTTGATTAACTACAATGATATCCGGCGATATTTTGTTTTATGATGAAATAAATATGACCAACTAAGAATTGTAAACCAATGGAGAATTACTTGTAACGGAATAACCCTATTAATTTATTTTTCATATGGCGTATGCTATTACATAGATTTTCAGGAAATAGATTATAACTGGGGCAGTAAATAAATCTCTTTGATTTATTGAACGTATAGAAACAGCTAAGAGTATCATGGTGTAAATAACCCAGTCAGCGAAGTTATGTGCTGAGAATATGCTGAGCGTATTATCTTATCACATCAGAATATGCTGAGCCTATTCTAAAAGCACGTGCCCAGAATATGCTAAAGAGCACAATCTCAGCATATGAGCTGGGTTAATGTGCCCAGCACATGTGCTGGATATACGTGTGGGAATCCTCAGAATGTTATAAGCAAGTGCTCGGTGCATATGTGCAAATCTAATTCCCTCTGCGTGTGCTGATAATCTGCTCAGAGCATATATTCAGCATTATTTCCTCATCATACGCTTGGATTTTCCTCTCACAAGATATTCTACGGTATTTCCCTCGGCATCAGTTGAGAATGCAACTATAATTCTTTATTACCTTAGCACAGGTGGACCAATAGAAATATGTCCCCAAATATGAAACATTCTTACATGACATTACCAATAAGTTTACTTAACTTAATTCATTTACTGCATGTAAGGAAGTCAAGCTTTTCAAAACTGCATCTTAAAGGAAAATGATATGGTACTATTCTGAAATGATAACACTCAGTTATAAATAATAAACTATTTTTATCACCAGGTGACTTTATCCCACGAAATAAATGTCAATACACAATATATGGAAAGAGTTTTTATACATTTCATTAGGTATCCTTATTTTTTGTAAACGCCCATGGAAGGGTTAATACTGGGCTATTACATGGCAGGCGCTTGCTTGCTAATAACAGTTACCTATTGGCCGTGCCAATTTACATCTTTATCGAAATTTTATGTAGTCCTTCGCCAGTAACATTACTTATCGCATTTGTAAAAAAATTAAAGCTTTAACAAAACCAAACAAAACTCTTAAAATAAGCAATAATGAAAGTTCTCCATTAATCTTTGCACATATAATAAAGACCGAAAACTGATATATATTAGAGAAACAACACATATGTATGCGTATTTACCGTTACGCCGTTAATAAATGCATTAGTACTTTACTTTTTTGTGAAGGAATCGATTTTACACAAAATGTCTATTAAATTAAATTAGTATTTGCAATCGTTTATTTATTTGTTTTTATAGAGCGTCACTAGGCACCGATGTGTTGTATTCACTATTGTTCTATCAGAATAAAATTGTCTTTAATCCGCTAATTACACTGTTACCACTGTCGATTTTCTTTAATTTGCACCATCTTTTGACCTATCTTAAGGTTTATAAGTCATTAAAAATCGGGAATATTAAATGTTATACCGTTATCATGACTTTTTTGACTCGGCTTGCATGGTATTTTGTAGACGTAGATGTATACGAGCATGTTACAACACCTGCCAGCGTCCGCCTGTCGTCCTGATGGGAAAATGGATGGGTCTGGCTTACCTCACCTTTTAGGGAAGTAATAATGTAAGAAACCGACGTAATGTCATGAGTTTTTTTTAAATGACCACTCTCAATATGTTCTTAGAGAAGGGTCTGAATATATGAAGAATATTCTCTTATCATACGCAGACCAGCATATTCTCAGAATATGCCCAGAATTTTCTGTCATATGATGGGCGGCACATTCTTAGCATGTTCCAAGCGCACATGCTGAGAATTTTCTCTTAGCACGAGCTAGAATATGACTGCATAACTGGAGAACTGGATACTGGAGAGCGTGGAAGATTTATTGAAGAAGTTTTTTCACACTAAGAACAGTTTTCCATTAATTAGCATATTTTTTATGATTCATGTTATAGTAACTATAAGGGGTTATATTTATATATATATATATAATATACTTCAAAATGCTTATTGTGCTTTTATTCAGGAAGTAGCTGTAAAGGCCATTATTTTTCCCGAAATAATCGGCTACGTGTATCTTAATACCTTAAAAACCAAGAAACGGATGATAATGAATATTTAATGTCCATTAATACTTTTATTAAGTAGGGTTTCATTTCCGTTTCCTGCTGCCTCCGTGGAAAATTCTTTAATCTCTTGATTATTATTATTTTTTCAATTCCATTTAGATTTCAAAATGAATAGAAAGGGTACAAGGTTCCTAAAACCCTCATGCAGTCCTTTATAACTTAATGTAAGTATCCACTGTATTTTCAGCTGTATTTTTTTTATTTTCGCTTTCATCATGAAAGAGTTCCACAAAGTGAAGCCTGAAAATGTATCTTCTCTTAGTATTCACCTTTGTACATAGGCGTCAAGTTTGATTCTTAACGCCATTGGCCATCTGCCCTATTTGTTTGGGGCAATTTTGTTAATTTATTTTATCCCCTCTAATCTCGTCATGTTTAGATAGTTCTTTCCTTTGACACTCTCCCCATAACTTTCTCCACATATCCCATACACGGTCTTCCTCTGTAGTTCTCTCGTACCTGCTTTCCCCTTGACGATTTCTTTCGCCAGTGTCTCGATCCTCATGTCCCCTCCCTCCCTCTCCCTTATTTGTTCCTTCAACCACACGCGTATATTTACTTTATCAACCTATGCATCTGACCTTCGGTATTTTCATGGAGATCCACGCTTCCGCTCCTTTAGTCCTCTTTTTTTAAGCTGCTGTTGTCATTAATGCGCCATTTTGTTGTAGTGAAGCTTTTCCCATGCATTCGATTTAATCCGGCGTCTTAATAATTTATTAATTCATAAAAATCATTATTGCGACATTCCTCTGTGGAGAAGCTTCAGACAATTACTGCCGATCATTAAAATTCACTGAATTATTACAAAAAACAAATGCAATTAGACGCAAGGTCCTGTGGCATGTTGAATCACACATTCAAGTAGCTATTACTTTATTGAAAGTCAATTGTTCAATTCTTAAGTAATATATTAAACACATTTTAATACATAAAATCATATAAACATAGTATTAATTTTAGCTCAATGACTAAAAATAAAATTGTAAACAAATATGTATAATTTAAAAAAAATCCCTTGGTGCAGATATTCCTAAATGTTCCAAACATTAACAAATAGTTTGGAAAAATTTTAGTGTATTTATTGCATTACATTTACGTTTGAATCCCTTCATATTTTTTGGGCAGGGCCTAGGCAATTCTTCAAGCAGTTGGTTTCAGTCAACGATTGTCCTGTTTAGAAATGAAAATTTCTTCAAATTAGTTCTTTGGGGTTTTCAATTTAATTTTGAACTTGAGGTCACTCCTCCCAAATGAGGCTGGCTCTTCGATCTTTTTTTTTTCGGACCTCACTCCACCCCGACACTCGCAACTAAATGCCCCGTACAACCCGCAAAAAAACCCATGTACTTCGTTTTCGCCCGCACTGTAACATCTGTATTATGTGTTAAACATTGTGGCCCCAGCCCAACATAACTCTTTCCATTGTTTGACGGTGTGATTCGTGATCTTTTAAATGGTAGATGACCATGATATGGGGAATGGTAGAGCAGATTTTAAAGCAAATTTGAAAATTGAGATTAAGCCTTGCACACGATAACATACAACTGATCCGGCTTCCGCTTCATCCTCGAAGGTAGGCCACCCGCACACCCAATGTATGATATTTGGCCGATGAGGGCGTGGAGCGGTCGGGTATTAAAGGCAAGAAATTGGAAAGGCATTAGATTAATGGGCGCGCTCAAAAGCTGGCCTCATGAAATTTTGTGAAAAGTTTACATTCAGCACGGCAGAACCCATATCAGTACATTCCTTTAACGTGGAAAACTCGCCAACACACCTATGTTGCGTTTATCGACTAACTTGTAAAAACTATCGGCTTCCATTCATCCTCCAATGACCGATAACAGACCATTGAAACATCTGTTACCTTACTTTGTGTCTTAATACTATGGATATTATGCTCATTGCAAGAAAGTTTCGACTGACCTTATTAAATAACTTAACTCGCTTCTGGGCTTCAGCAAATATAGATATATTTCAATGGAAAGCCATTGAAGACGCCTCATGAAAAGTTGAAGATTGCACTGTTGCTAAATTCTCTTTTAAAAAGTATACAATACGGAGTTCTTTGAGAAAATGTTATCACCTTTTAGACATTCATTTTAGATTCGCGTTATATGATACAGCCATGTAGAAAACGTTTTCCTTAATGAAATGTACTTTCAAATTAAGAGCGAACTAAATTCTATTCATATACAATATTCCAAACGCTTTTAACAATATTATAGACCTTTAACTCGTACGTATTAATTATAAATATAATTTTGATAGACATAGACACATCATATACGAAAAGGACCAAATTTATAATACCCGTTTCTATGATCTTAACGCAACTCTTACTACGGTAAAACGCGGGTGGAATAAATAAGCTATACTCTTATTCCTATGAAACTCAATGCTTAATTCAACGTAGATAATTATCACATCGGATTTGGAAGAAAAACTCATTTAACTGGAACCGCAAAAGGAAATCCTAAATTTGGGGATTCGCCGCTCGTTGAGTAATACACCGATGAAAATTTCCTTTGGAAACCCAACCGTAATTAACCTTTAATTAATCGGACATATATAAATTACAGGTAGATAAATAAATCGTGGACGGAGTGTCACTGCGAAGGGATAATTGCCCTCTAACAGCTCGGGGCGGAAGATATTCCATTCTATGGATTCCCACGGCGTGGGAAGCAAATTACCAGTCCGGAATCAACGTCCACCACAAGGACAATTTATTTGCTATTCGACTTGCCTTATTTAAATTCCTTGGATGAGTTAATTCGAACGAAAATGTAAAAAGAATAAGAGTGATATTATTTTGATGAATTTTAACAAATAACAACCATATATTCTGGCCAAACTTAATGAACAATGCGTTTCTATGTTGAACATATCTGTTGCTGTCACATATATTTCATAAAAATTATTTCCTAAAAATATTGTCTTCTTACTAAATAAAGAGAATGTTTGCCTGTTCTATATATACCTGTTCTGTTCAACAAGGAATGACCATGAATCATTATTCGCATAATTTTATCGTGCGAAAATGTGATTATCTCTTACGCCGTTAGCTAAATGTGTAATGCATGGGTGTGTTAATGGCTTCGTGAATTTTACTTCCGTATTGCGCCTGAAATTTTTCTTCCAACTGATAAACCGAAAAATATTTTTCCATACATTCCTCACAAGGGATTTTTCTCCGAAAGGAACCAAGGTTGCATGAGCTAGTTAAAAATTATCATACTTTTTTCATTTAATGAAAGGTATTTACTCTTTGAAATGTTTTAACCGTTATCCTTACGCTCTTGTGGGATTTTGAGATACAAAAGCGTAGATACGCTTGAAGGAAAACAGTCTTTGTGCCCAGAAATATAATTTCTGTTTGATATTATTATTATTATTTATTTATTATATTTTCTGTTTATAATTTCTTCTTTGTTTCCTATCATATTTTATCATTTTATATTTATTACATTGTCACACGTTATTAACGAGTTTCTCCATAAATATGAAAAGTCTCATCCTTCTACCGTAAAAACTTTCACAAATGAATGATAAAAAATGTTTGAGTGAGAAACACGAGGTTAAAAGTAAAAAAGAGCGCCTGAAGGGTATATTTAATGCTTTTATGGGAGTTAATGCCCAGGAGGAAATATCTAGGAGGATTAATAATAGAAGCTTTTTAGCGAGCGAGAACCGACTGTACACAATCTAACTGATTAGGCATAACTCAAACATAGGGGTTATATCCATGCTCTAAAAGGGGTAAGGAAGATTGGAATTCATTACCAACAAATATTTGAGGTCATTGGCTTAGTAATTTAAAATCAAATTGAATGGATATGATGAACATTGGAGGTAAACCAGTATTCAATTATGTCTTTTTTATATTCTCGTCTGTGAATAAAGATTAAATCCAAATAAACTCGATTGTCTCAGGATTGACAGCGTGGAAATTCATCTTTTGACAAATGGAGAAGACTGTGTAGCTTTCCACGATTTAATTTCTTTGGTATGACTAGTTTCGAACGCACAGGCGTCATTATCAGATATGGTATCTGATGGTGACGACTATGCGTTCGAAACTAGTCATGCCAAAGAAATAAAATTGTGGAGAGTTACACAGTCGTCTTCATTTGTCATTAAACCCAAAGTTAAACTTTAATTTTTCCTTTCCGTTTGGTGTGCCCGCACGGCGGCATGCGTATCTTCCGATTTCCTTGATAAATTTATGAAACTAGTAACTAATATGGTGAAGGCTATTCGGGTTCTCCACCGGGTCAATCTCTGCATTTCTGCCGACGTTTCGATGGCCGAGTCGTCCATCGTCCTCACACCCTGAGGACGATGGACGACTCGGCCATCGTAACGTCTGCAGAAATGCAGAGAGTGACCCGGTGGAGACCTCGAATAGCCTTCACTAAACAATGAAAGTTTCATCAAAAGAAAATAAGTTACTCTAAAATAATATGTATATGATTAGGTTTCAGCTTGAAAAACCTTCAGTTTAATCATGTCAATAAACTTCTAGAAAGAAAATGTGTGCTGGAATAGTTTTCAATAAAGAACGGTGATTTGATGGTTGAAAATGAATACAAATAAAGCATGACACACATCCATGTACGTATGATGTACAAAGCTTGGCGATGATACACATAGACATATTATTCCACGAGAATATTTGACGAAAACACAGAAGCCGAGAGGTCTAGAAAAACAAAATCTGAAACAATAACAGAGTGAACTGTGTGTTTAAACGTACAGAATCTTTCCGTGTACGCCCACTAGTTGCCACCTGCCCTATAACGGACTAAAACAAACGTGGCGGCGATCTTTGTGAGATGTATATATAGTTCATATTTTTGTTTATTTATGGTGCGTCGATATCTACGGTCATTTATGTCGATCTAAAAACGATGAAGAACCTGATTGGATGCACTGAACAACACCTATATGCATGTGACCGGATTCGAGGTCAGGAAATTTAGGTCAGTTGGCATTCGTGCTGCTCGCTACCCAGCTAACCCGGCCGGGGATATTGAGAGATGCTCTAAATAAAAACAGTATGGGGTGACAAAACAATTCTGAAACAATTTGGCGAAAGTTTTTTGTTTTTTAACAGAAAGTGAACGAGCGGGACAAAAAATTGTAAAGTGGCGGAAATGGGTCACCAGTGAATCTCCCTCCTGCCGGCCGCAGAGAAGCAACCGCGCCCGACATCAGAGATGTCGGACCTTTGACCTCGCAATGCAATGGAAACCTTCATTGATCATTGACCTTCTAGACGAGATTCTTTGGCAAACAACACTAAAAACCATTACGATTCTCCATGATATTTCAAATTTTTGTGTTCAGTTTGCTGTGATGATCGCATTTTGACTCACTCTCGTACTTTTTTGGTCCATAGAAAGAAAAAAAAATAAGAGATATCTCAACAGAAAGGACAAGATCAGGAGAAAATAAGGTTCTGCAACACATTAGATTGAGTAAAATCAATTTATCAAAAAGAATTTTGACGGTTTCTACATTAAAAAGTCGAGTGAAAACTCTAAAATTAAAAGATTAACTAATACCTTTTTCTAAACAAATCCTTAAAAGACAGTCCTCGAATCTAAAGTGCATTGCAGGAACCACTGATTAAGTAATTTCTGAGGATGACACTAGCTGAATAATAGGAATATTCATATTATTCATCTAGTGTCATCCTCTGAAATTACGCATTCACAATATTAAACCGAAAGAAGTTCGTAGTTGAGGCTTATGGGTTCAAATGTTGCTGATTCATCTAAACAAATCCACACTAATCAATCGATTTGTTTGCTTATCCGAGGCTTTGTGAAAGACACCAATTAAATAGAGCAGAGATCTGAGAATGCCTTAAATTTATCATTTTTACTCACATTTTTCTAATGAGATAAAGACCACCTGAGTTCAATCGAGAGCACTTAGACCCTTCTTCGAGTGTCTCAAAACTAGAGTTGGTCGAAACAAATAGAGGTTTTAGCTATTTTGAATGTCCACAGGAAAAATAAGGCACGACCGGTTTCGACGAATATCCCTCTTAATATCGCTTTATCGTTCACTTAAATTTCAATGATGTTTGTTTCCTAGTATTTATTTGATTACCTCTTACATGGATATGCTGAAAAGTCCTGACAAAAGATTTCAAACTTTATTAACTCATGTACTCAATTTCGTTCATATTTTTCTCACGATTTTTGTTTCAAATTTCGTGCCATAATCCCTTTCGACCTCAGAAATGTATATTCTGTTCAAATATCAATTACTACTTTTCCAAAAGCTTTAACGTCTTTTTCATTCCACGTATTCAAATGAATTTTCTTAGATTACGTACTTTGGCTTGACTGCCAAGTATAACACCTATGGCCTCTACATTTAAATAATTTTTTCAAGTCTTTTTAACACGAGTTTAACCTCTCTCGCTCTCTAAATCTCATTAAATCGAAACTTTTAGCGGCAAGGTTTAGCATTAAGATTTTAGGTACATAAAAATCTGAACTAGGGTTTTAATTCAATATTTTCTCTTTATTTTCTTCTTAGTTTTCTTCAATATTTCTTCCCGTCCTTTGGTTCATAAATCATGTTATTATTTTTAACCCATGTGACATCAAACCCAACTTTCTGTACTCCTTACAGCTCCTCGGTGATATTTTCTTTGCAATAGGTATTATTCTACTCTATTCCAAGCCTTTGTGTGATTGTGAGTTATTAAAGCCTTGACTAATAATATACATATGATATCTTTCATGTCACGGACGGTATTATCGATCTCCCATTGATTACTTTTACGTCAAAAAAATATTCAATCAACAAACTGTTGTGATAATCGAAAGATGCGGATTATACTGCCGGAGGAATCAACTATTTCCGGAAAATAATACTTGCTTGGATAAAGGAAGTGATTCTTGAAAACTAATGCGATGGCATAATTTTAAATGGATGTGAAAAGTGGGAAATACCGGCCACAGAGGGGAAAATATTAGAAATGATACTAATGAAGTTTCACTGAAGTATAAATCACTGCAGATACACCGATTGAATAATGAAGCGGAATTTGGAAGTGCCGGGGACATGACAGGCTTCTCGGAAGATTCACAAACAGAAAATAAAATCTAATAAGACGTTTTTAGTCGCATTTTGCTCGTAGATTTAACAGAGCTAACATTTAAGTGGTACTGTTACTAAAATACAGCGTCCGTTAATTCCATTATAATGACTTGTACAGCTGCATTTCTGTAATTCGTCGAACTCCAGTCAACTGACTTCGTTCTCACACTGATTTTTTTTAAATATTTCGTCGCGATGGAATTCAACAGATGGGTTTTCTGATGTTAAAATGACAGACCAAAGGAAAAAAGTTATTTTTTTTAAAATGTAGAATTTATAAAGGGAAATATTCCGAATATGGGAAAAGAGAAAACAGCATCCTTAGAATCTTGACAAGGTTCAGTTCTTTTTTTTGCGGAAACTGCCTGAATCCCCTACTCGCCATTCCATGAAAAGGCGTCGTTAAGGATGGAATACATAAGAGAAAACCACTGCAGAATATTTACGAACGAACGATAGTTTGTTTCTTTTTTTAAGTGGGTGTGACTGACTCATTAAGAAAAGAGGAAGGCTAGAGATACACTTCTTTCCATCAAGGATTTTCACAACTTCCGTACTAGTTGAGTAACAATAAATAATACATTCTCTTATTTGATACGAGATGGATAGTTTATAGGAATGGAAATTTAGAAATATGACGATAACGGTGCTGTTTTAGACGATCACATAGACCGGTTGAAATGTACTTTTCATCTCGAAACTTATTTATTTGAAAATGATTGATCTCACTACTAAGAAAGCACATAATATTTTTGATACATCGGTAAATTAATTACTATTTTCAACGGCATATTGTGTAGTTCTGATTAATAAGAGAGTATTGTGGTACACCTTCAGGTTACATACACAAAAGTTGTGAGTGATTGAAATGTTTACGTCTCAAATATATTCAAAAGTTATGTCTCACTTGAACCATTTTTTCAAAAGAAAATTAAGCGTGTTATGACGTAATTTAACACCTTGACTCTCAAGGACAGCAGAGTTTTTAAAATAATAAGTCCATATGTTATATATAATAAGAATAGGCATCATCACCACAGTGATCAACCCGAAGGTTGGTATGTTAAGTGAGGGTAGAGCTCACCTAGTACTAAGCCCACGGC
>WURS02021049.1:0-11957 GCA_011762765.2 Rhinocypha anisoptera | reverse complement strand
GTTTTCATTTTTCCCCGTCGGTGGGGCGGCGAGCGGTGCGGCATTCGAAGGTTTAATGGGGTTGGGGGGGGGGGGGGGGGGCGGGTTGGAAAGAGGAATCGCAGCCGATAAAAGCGGCCGGCCCCCGACCTCTTCTTATCCGGAGACGAAATCCTCGGGAGAAAGAAAATAAAAATTCCCTTGCCCAAACGCCCACCTCCTTTTCATAAGCTCTCCTCCCAACCTCCCCCGGACACAATCTCCCCTCTCATTTCTGATGATACAAAAAGAAAACTGAAGACTCACGGCCGGGATCGCGAGAGCATGGTTGCGGAATGGGATGTTGTTGGGGTGGTGGTGGGACGGCTCGACCATACCATACCCCTTTCCATTTCTATCTCTCTCTCTCACACACACACACACTAATACACACTCCCTCCCTCAGACTTTCTCGGAAAGGAGAGCTTTCGGATGTCGTGATGGGGTACTTCCACCGCCCAGGGGGATGATTTTCATCTTTTTTTCCTATAGTTGTCTAGTTTTTTCCCGGTACCTTCTCACATACGTTTGCACAAGTCCGTTCAGCCGGACAGTGCTGAGATAATCCGGCGCCAAGAGCAGCTGGACTGCCGGTGCGACGAGCGATATTTCATCGATGCCATTTCTTGCTTGCTCATTTAGTTACCGAGGCGTCCAATGTGTGTGTACGCAAGTCCATCTCTCTCTCTTTATCTTTAGCTCGAGGGAAAAAAACACAGACAGGGGAAATAATTAGAGCTTGCGAATGAGACTGAATTCACATATTTTAAGACTGTCAAACTCCACCTCTACCGGAGGCTAGCGTAAAGGTTTTATTTCAGTATGTTTTCCCCATTCGCCGTTTACGTTTGAGGGGTGGAATCCAAAAGCAGGTGAAGAAAATGCCTTATCAGCGTTACCCGGTCGAGGAAAGCCTCTATTTGAAGTGTCCAATTTAGCACGTGCATATTACCTCCGAATGGGTCGATAAATCACCCGATTCTTTATGATAGTTCTATAAAGTAAAGATTATAATTGACAAGAGAACGGTTCCCAAAACTCTAATCGTTTTGAGAGAGTGAGATAATGAAAATTAACATTTTGAAATTGAAATGAAATTTTAAAAATATTCTTACACTCATGACCAGATGTTAGGGAATGCGAAAAGGCCATCACGTTTTCACCGTGCAAGATAAATAGCTTGACAAACAAATAATTTTATATTTAATCTAACATATTGGCAACGGAAATAGATGGCGAAACGACGAACTAAAGCATAAAATTAAGTTTTAATTAAATCAGATTATATTAAAAATTCTAAGCACATTTATGAAAATACCAATAACGTGCTATTGTAAAATGTCTTCTGAATACGAAATAATGTAATTATTACTAATGCATAAGCACTCATTACTATTACACGTAATTAGGTTAGTGTAGTGGTTACATTATTCTCAGGTGAAAAAAATATTTCGTCTAGCAAGTGGCATTTGTTTAAAAAAAAATTTTACGCTTCTCAACAGGAAATCTAGTTTCCGCTCTCTCGATTGTTAAATACCTACAGTTTAACAGAACATAGCCTTTATTCCCCGGTGCTTTCGTAAGTCCATTACTTCCAGTTGACCATCCCAAATACATACATTTTTCACTTTTGTTCTCTTAGATGAGTTATTGGACATACAACCATATGTAATAGCTCATGACGAAGTCGTGATTTCAAAAAGTGATATTATGCAAGGCTATTTTAATCTGGTCTGTCATATCCATAAAGCGTCATAATTAATCATTCCTCCAATTGCTTCATCACTGAAAATAGATCACAAAAGTCGTTTCGTCTTGAAAATGAGCCGACGGAGTGGCGGATCCTCGGCCACTCCTGTGTGTTTAAAAAAAAATCATTCATCCTCCCACTCGCGGCTTTAAAGCGTGTTATATCTTCGAGCCGGTCCAACATCTGACCATCTCATAATCGTATTCTCGGTATCGTATGTCATCATTTATCATCTATCGTTATTTTTCCTGATGATTCTCCACCGCCATTCTTCACGACGCCCACTACATCCTCCCGCTGAAACGAGTCCCTTGTGCGGCATAATAAATAGAGCGAGCGTTGAAATCCCTCTCCCCTTTATACCAGTATATTCTTTTGACGAGCGTTAAACTCTCCAAACCCATGATGATAGCTCTGGGTTCCCTTGCCTCGCCATCCATTGATTTTCGCTCCTTTCTGCCGCACCCGTGATAGCAGTTAATTAATAACCGATCCACATCGAATGTAACCACCGCTTTAGCTCCCTGAAGTCCCGACCACGACTTAACATAAAGCGATCTCCCAAAACAACTCACTCAAATGTCGGTTCGTGATCGTAAATATTGCTCGGAACATATATATCGTTCGTTGCTGGGCGTTTGCTTGGTTCAGTTTCGGTGTTCGAGTTTCGAACAAGCTTCCGAGACTACTCACTTTATAACTGGGTCTTACGTAGGCGTGCGGCGAGTTCGATTCAAAGAGTTGTTGCCGGCAATCATTGATTCTTGAAAACCGAAGGTTCCCTAATAGCCAACACTGATGTTCCCCTTGCATTCCATACATTACCTGTACTGATAAAGATAACAGAATATGATGATAAAAAAATAAGATCGCAAGGTAATTGAAATTCAATTCCGTAAAAAATAAGTGTAAGCTGAAATTCAAATATTTCTTCGAAAGAGAGATGGAGTTTGTTGTTACATTTCAACGTCAATAACTATTCATACTCATACGTGTATGATAAGCACATCTGTAAAACATTTGTAATTTGTTTGTGATTTGGTAGAGGAGCTCAGGATTTTTCAGTGCTAATATATATTTTTAATGGTGAGATATTTTGCATGACACGCTTTGGCACGCCACTTTTAGTTAGGAGTTGTTGCATCGTCACACTGATTTTTGCCGACTCGGAATGAAATTGAATATAAAATAACCTTACTTCTCCCTAAACCATACTTTTATTGTCGATTTTTGTGATGATTATCTTGTAATGGGTATTTTAAAGAATATATTAGAATGTTGAATTATAAAGAACACGAGAGAGGAAAGGAATAGATATTTTAGATGGAGTAAATGGTTATAGGAATTAGCTGCATTTTACAGGTTATTGATTTAAACGAATATAATATGTTCAAAAATGATAATGGATTATAAGAAGACTACATGCAATAGTTATATTATCTATTTCAAAACTGCTTAATAGAAAGTCAATGAAAAAAAACTCCACTATACATTCACAGAGTAAAATTAGTTATTAATTAAACAATTTAGCATCAATGAGGAAATATGTAATGTGTCTTCTTAGTGGAAAGTACCCTTAGGAAAATCAATCCAAATTTATTTATAACAACATAAGCCTTAGAAAATCAAATTGTTGGAGTTAAGCAGTTCGAAACTTGTTTTAAAAAATACTACTTTGAATAAGTTATTTTACTGAAATAATTTTTTCTCGTAAACATTTCCTGTGCTTCCCTTTCCCCGAGACACTAAAATATAAATCAGAGATTGCAGTCATTACAAATCAATTCGGCGCTGATAATTCATAAATATGGTCTACGGCATTTTTTGACGTTGCTGATATCCAGAATATCACCGGCACTTATAATGCTAAGGCTTACCATGGGGTTACGGGCTGTAACTAATTCTCAGAACCATTCTCAAGGAGATTACAGAAACACTCAATATTTTACTCAACTGCTAACTCGTCTCACTTCTTTGCTGGGTGGTTAAACATGTGACGTCGGTTCCCTGTCTTATTCAGTCCTTTAGGATTAATTTCTTTTACCTTTTCAATCAACGAGAAATAGAATTTGCATTATTTTCTCTTCGCCTTTGGCACACTGGTCCGCTTCGCTGGGAGCGGTCGGGTTCGACGTGAGAGGGGCAGTAGAAGACTCCGTCACAAGCGATCCCGACGGACGTGAACCATGAAGCGTCAGCAGCCGACACATCGGAAAAGCGCGGGGAGAACAAAGCCGTGCTTCATCACCTCTCTCCTAAGTCGGACACCCGAGAGGGGAGATAACACCTCGTCTTCGGGAGTCATCAAATGGAATTTCGTTGGCTGCCGGCCGTGACAAGGTCTCGCGGAAAAATTAAAACATTAAAGAGAAATCCTTAAGTCGATTCGGGTAATCCCTTTCTCGAATCTTGATTCCACTGCCGCCAGAGCAAGGTGGACGAGAAGGAAAATAAAATTAAAGCGATCAAAGGAGGTGGATGCATAAAAGAGGGAAATAAATCAATTTCGTGACAAATGTTAAATATATTTTTCACTTTTATGATCGTTTCGGTATCTCTTCAAAGTTTCAGCGGCATCTTCTCTTGATAGGATGATTATATACCACAAATAATTGTAATATGAGAGCAGGAAACCGATAAATTGAGTCTATATATGACTTTGGTCTCATTGAAACATTATTTAGAAGTGTGTTTTTATTATTTTCATCATACTCATGGGGATATTTGGTTAGCTTTATGTTTATGGCTTATATTAGTTATATTTAGCGGATTCCTGCAACTTATATACTGCCAATGAATCAAATAGTCACTGCCCAGAATTGTAAACAGCCTAAATCTGCAAACGCGTCAGATTTTATGATGAACGTATCAACAGGTAAGAGTATTGCAAATACGATAATAACCTCGCTCGTGACAGAAATATATTGCAGAATTAATTAATCATAATAACATCCGCGCACTTTTAAGAGATTTATCATATAAAAAATTAATTAGAAAAAAAATACGGAATAAAGGCAAGAGAGATTGTCTTCCAATGCTGGTTTCCTAGTGAAAGGAATGATTATTGCCTTATTACAATACCGTAGGGAAAGATAAAGACGAAGTCATGACGGTCGTATAACTCGCTCTTATGCTTTTGACGACTTCTAGTTTATGATACCTATTACAAACATGGGTTTATTAATGATACTTTGTTAAATTTGAAACGGTTATGAAGTAGGATGAGAGAAAACCTCAGAAATGTTTTCCGTGGTCGACTGAAACAGACATAAAACCTCAAAAGAAGTGTGTATAGGGAGTGGAGGGGTGAGGTACATGAGGAGGCGCGGGATTAGGGAAGCAGAGGGCTCCGCCGCCGACACGCACTGTCGCTCCCCGAAAAGACGCCGCGCTAACGCCGATTGGACAGTTCCGGGGCCTCATGTTTGAGAGAGCCACCGTCCTCCTCGCCGTCCCCCTGTCGCCCGCTTCAGTCGGAAGCCGTGACACGACGGTGACGTGTAGGCGCCGACTGTCCGCTGCCGCGAGATCATGACCCACCACCCCAAATAGGGGTCGCTCCGGACGCGACAGAAATATCCATGCGTAAACGAGCACTCGCACGAGGGCCCGGCACCTCATCTGTCTCTCCCTCGCCCCTCAACCCCGCCAGAGCAAATCCCTTTATTTTCCACCCTCCGCACCTCTCTCTCGTCCAGCGATGGAAAGGGGTGTGTGTCCACACTTCTTTTTTATGGCCGCGAGAGTTGAACGTGGCGAAGGGAGGTGTCGCCGTGGTAGTCTCTCGGGTGGGGTGAGGACGAGGTTTCTTTGGAAACGGGAGGGGAGAGGAGATTAAGATTGGAGACCCACGGGGATCGGATGCGGATTTGGGAAGAGGAGGGCTCGGGCGCTCTTGCGTGAACGACGACGTAGATGTGCCCGTCCTTTCGCGTGAAGGCGCCCAGAAGGACAGAAACGGCGGAAGCGGTGGACGGGTGCCGCCGACGACTCGAGCAATGTGCCCGAGGGTGATGGGCAGAATTGAAGCAGCATTGAAATAAGAGACGGTATCTTGAGCCGCTTTGCGGAAATGATTAATCTTCATAGAGTAATACGAATCACTATGTGAACTTTCCACACTTATTTGAACCAAAGTTACAGTTTAAAGCACCCTCTGGTCATCTTGTAGTATTTTTCAAGCGTAATAAGTGCTGAAACCACTCTGGGCGAATAAAATTAGTGTAGATGTATACCATATTATCTTCATCACGAAGATGAACCAGAAAAATTCCAACGCGATCATCTATCCGTCATCAAGGTGCTTAGAAAGCACTTCCTGATAAGGTGTTGCAATCAAATAGACAAATCTTCAGATTAAACAAAGGAAAAATATATTTTTATGAGACTTTTGAAAATAGGAGACGGTTAAGGACGAGGAAATGTTCAATAGAGCGGAAGAAGAAAAATCAGTCTGGAGTACGATAAGAAAAAAGAGAACAATGTGGATAGGACACACCCTTAGGCACAATGTATTCTTGAAAAATAAAAGAGAAGGAAAAATGTAAGGGAAACCCTCGCGCGGAAGGCCAAGGAATACATATATGAACAGGATAAAATATAAGAGAAGTTAGAAAGAAGAACTAACAAGGTTTAACGGAGATAGCACTTGGTAATAGAGGATTAGGGGGAGGGGGCTGATTTTGTTTTTTTTTGTTATTTCAAGTCTGATTCAGCTATTAGGCTCTTCAGACCGGGAGGAAGGGTATACAAGGATGGGAATTGAAAAGTCGGAGGACGTAAAGGCTCATAAGAGCCTCTAAAAATGTTTCCACTAATGACACTACATCATTCGACCAATCTTCAGTTTGAATCACTAATGGCAATGCCGGTTTTTAAGTAGTCTCACATGGGATGTACATGTTATATGTTAATAAAAACTGGTTTCTATGTTAATATATTCCCGAAATTATGATTAATGCATTATAAGAGATTGATCCCTCCTGAATTCTTCCTAGTATCTACGATCTAAACAAGAATTTAGTAACTAATACCTATTCATTTGATAAAAACTTATATCACTGTCATTCCCATCAAAATAACGAATTTCCACAGCGCCACTACTCCCTTAACTGCAGGATCTATTAATTATATCTCACTACCACCGCTTCCATCCTTCAATCTTCTTCGGCATAATTTGTACTAAAATTCATCTATTGTTTTCCCCTTTATAAAACTTTATCCATTCCTCCTCAGCCACCTTAGTATAAGCCATTTTCAAAATTTACTTTCATTAGATTTTTTAGTATAATTCAACTTTTGGAATTTTTCCTCATAGTAATGGAATTTTCTTTAGAGTCCAAAGGAAATAATTCACAGTGATAGGAAAGTATCAATAATTTGCTAATTATTATTATGGGAATAAAACATTCGTATATATCATTGATTCACCTTTTTAATTGAGTGTCCTCGAACTATGACATGGACGTCTCCAAGCAACTCGCATATACTCTCCGTCGACTCCTTGAGATTCTCTGTCTTTGTTTTTTACTATTCATTTCTTCACACTCTAATACTATTAACCATGACTGCAATCCCACGGTCAACATCTAAAGATTTATGATCCGCCTATCTGGATATTTCAGCTCCCAGTTTACTTTCACTCCTCGCCATATCCCTTCTCGTATTTCTAGTACCGTTACCTAAGTGCACGGGGAAAATATCAAAAGTGATAAAACTACCCTACTGCTTTTCATATCTCTGTCACTTCTGATTCTTCATTCACTGCAGTTTGATTAATGTTGACGCTTCTGGCAGGATTGCTGTCCCTTCAATTAAAGTATATATTTTATGGATTATTATCCATGAGTCATTATCAAATTGATAAAAAATACAAAAGCAATATATTTTGGTCATATTTCAATCCATTTTATCGAAGTTATCATTTCATCTACGTGGTATTGTACTCGTAAGTACTAATATAAAACCTTCAGTAAACGGTCTTTTTATAATCCATTTTATTATGTAGAAAATAATGAATTGATATCATTTGATAGTTACTTATGTGTCTAGAAAAATAGTAACCCACTTAATCCTTTCGATGACTTGCACGGACGAATATATGTATTAGAGATATTTTGGTCTTTGTACCCAAAATCAGTCTTACACTATCGATATGCGAAATTTCATTAGAAAAATCAACTCAAATGAGAATATTGTACTCAAATATTTTGATTATAAAAGGCATCGTTGATTATATTGGCGTCTTTTAAGTTTTTCTTTCCCTAACGCTTCCATAGCGAATGAATTTGAAAATTTCCACGTTATGGGAGGTACTCTTTTCCAAATTCTCACAAAAAAAATTAATTTGACTGATCAATATAGTGTCTTTATCTACCACGAATTAAGCGTGAGGAGGCACTTTAAAAGAAAAATAATTTTTATTTTAAACTTTTTTACAACAAGAACTACTCTGAACAACTTTTTTAGTATTTAGTTAATGCGTAGGTTCATTGGTATTCTACCAGTAGGAGGTAGGTTTCTGATGGATGACATTTATTATCAATTTCTACTTATCGCAATATTAGTAAGGCCTATTACTAGGGAAGTCTATTTTCGTTTAATGTTTATTTAAGTATCGCTTACTTTTCACCTTCTTTCATCCCGTCTACCATGCAGATCCGTCTGCCCCTCCCTCACCTTCTCAGCACTGTCTCCAACATTCCGTCACCTCTAAGTGATTCTCCCATTCATTTCTGCTGTTTCTTTCGTGGTTCACTAAATAAGTTTCCATCCTCCTCTACCTTGGACTTACGTATGTCGACAAAAGTCTTTCACTGGTAAATTCTTTTCGGGTTCTCAACTGGGTGATGCCTTCCATTGCTGCCGATGTTTCTATGGTGGACTCTACCATCGTCCTCAACCCTGAAGACAATGGTAGAGTCCACCATCGAAACGTTGGCAGCAATGGAAAGCGTCATACAGCGGAGAAACCGAGAGATTTCAATGGCAAGTTACACCGGGAAAACACGAGATTCTTCTTCAACTCTTTCACTCTTTCTCTTCATCCCCAAATCACTTTCTTCATTCTACACACACGAATAAAAAAAGCATCCAACATAAGTTCATCCTCCTTTGACCAGATCCTCCATGCTGCCACGCATATATTTTTATAAGAGATACACTTAAAATTTAATTTTAAATTTCCTCGGAAAAAATATATATTATAGAAAACATGGCCTCAGAATACTAAAAGAAAGATGCTGCATCATTATTCCTGCAGCTCAAGAATGGAATGAAAAAAATTAGTTCTTAGAAAATTTTGCTTAAAAACTTTTAGATTTTTGACAAGTCAGATATGTTGGCACAAAATCATTTTAATGATGTGTCAATATGTTATTACTATTTTCACTTATAGGTAGGCTTATGTTGGCCGCTATTAAAACCTCCAAAACCTCCATTTCATCGCTCACACCCTAAAAAATAATTCTCTGCAGCCCTTTTTACTTGGGTTTTACAAATGAACAATTTACGGAATTCAGTTCCGAACAATTCCTTCCTCTCCTACCACCATCGAACATCCCTATCCCTTTCGTCTCTTTCCTCAATTACGTACCTAAAATCTTGCCTTCTTATATGATATTATACACCTAACCTCCTCCTATTGTTTCTCTCAACCATCTTTCTCGTCTTCTTCTTCTGAAAGCCTCCTACTTTCTCCTACCACGCCTCCTCTTTCCTAATATTCCTGGCCCTACATTTTACGTTTTCCATCCTCCACACACCCAATGTCGAAGGCCACCATTCTAACGTAGTGATTTAATTTTATAATTTATATTTTTGTTATTTTTTAAAATTGTTTAGGAAAAACAATTTTGCCTTCTTCTTCGTAAGTCATTTAAATGTCGCACTCTTTTTCAATACATATTTCTGATACTCTAAGGTTGTGGTAGAGTTTCGCAGATTTTTTCACACCTCCCTTTCTGGGTGGGTGTTTTCCTGCAGTAAGTGTCTACGTCAAAGATCTTCGTCAGTCAATGCTATTGCGTTTCTCCAACAAGAGCATTTACTTGTCTTATATATAAAATATATTAATTTATTATGACATTTTTGTGACACCAAAGCTATGTACTATGCATATAACCACAGTTATTAACTTTAAAATCAGTTTGATATATGAGGGAATACCTCACCTTGCGCTAACCCCAACAACGCAACGCGTGAACATTCACGCATCAGGTGGGGAGCCCACTTCCCTTCCTTGTGCCGCCTGTGGATTCCCAGGAAAATGTAGTAGTAAAACATTTGTTTTAATCTAAATTTCGGACAAATAAACTACTTATGCTTTTGTTATTCTTTTTTATCAAAGTCCAAGTTTCAGAAAAATATAATGTTCTATTAAGTTTTCTACTATGACTGTCCTTACTCCCTCAATTAATATGCCTCTTAAGAGTTTCGTCCTCTAATACAATACTTCTAATTAAATGTCTACTGTTATGTGAAGTTTATTCCAGAATATTGACCGAATAATTTAAGCGATCTAACTTCCCTAATTTATGCTCTACTAATTTGATGGCCAACTTTGACCATCTATCTCCCTAGAAACACATTAAGTTCGACTGGTTATCATTAATTTTCAAAGAGTAAGCCTCGCTCAGCATCTCCAATACGTTCAGCAGGAACGCTTGCAGAACGCAGTGACTGAAGATCTTTTACTAATCTAAATAACTTTTATATTTATATGAATATAACTTAAGTAATTTATTCTTAACCGAATATCAATCCTGCGTATTCTCTCTCCACAATCTACGTACATTTTTCAATACTATCATTGGTTTTCCATACTATTCGTATCGTGAAAATTTTCCATTAAAGGAAGTAATTTCAGAATTGAGCCGTTGGCATATAGTGGGTCAAATTTTATCTTTTATAGGAAGACGGACAAAAAAATAGATAATACCAAACTTTAAAATATAATAATTTGTCTTTCCCTTTTATCTAATTTTAACAATAATTTATAAGCTTATACGATTTCAATCTTCTCTTAAAACGCTAAGCGAAATATTACTCCGACAAACATCGTAAATATCTGTACTTTGATATTTTATATTAGTTTAATAGTAAATCACAAGACCACTCAGGGTTAATTCAGTTAGATTTGACTTTTAAAGTAGTCTTGCTAACTTGCAAAAATTATTGTACTTCATAATTTTTATGCAAGACTCTACTTTTTAATCGATGTAAAAATATAATTTTTAAAGGAAATTTTTTATGTTATATTAAGGTATCTCGTTTCTATGTTTTTGGAGAGAAGTCATTAATAGTAATTCGCACAGGTTATATACTAATGATAGGTATATTCCAAGAAAAAGTTATTTTTTATGTGCTCCTTAATTTCAATTTCATAGGTGGCATGCTGAATAATATAATGTTTCGTTGAATACAATGTCTAATAAAAAAATTATACATATTAATATAATGAATTTCATAATGCAAATAGAAAAATAATTTCTCTTCCAAACTGCCTCGGTGTGCCACCCTCCCATATTACGGATTAAAAACGGTTAACCCCTCATTGTATTAAAGCCCATCACCTTCCGAGAGGCCATGCCTTATTCCGGGGATACTGAAATGCTTTAACTTACCATATTCAGTGAAAAGACTACATATTTACACGGTTTAAATGCCGCATAAAAACGTATTTCCGCGACGTGAAATATCACTGAATACCCATCCCATGTTACGGCATTTACACGGGCCATTAAATACTTACACAAACAGCCGTTTCCACAAGAAATCGACGATAGCCACCGAGATAGAAGGGTTTGGGGAAATGGTGGGGGTGAAAAATTATAAACCACTACCTTGTAACCACTGCTGGTTACCTAATTCATGGATTCGCTAAGGGGGGGGGGGGGGGGGGGGGGGGCAGAAAAAAATCGACGCTAAGAAGGTCCGCTTTCCCCGAGAAAAGTTTGTGAATACCTCGGTAGAAAGGCCCGAACCACAGATTGTCCAATTACTCACTACCATAATGTCACGTAGATATTTCCAAAATACCTCCTCGACGACGTCGCTAGTCGCCCAGATGGCTGGTGACCTAATGTCCCCCGTCGTGCCTCGGTGCGGCGCCCACCATCTCGGTGCTGCGTGCGGTGGGAGGGCCCCTTCGCTCTCCTCATTACGTTCCCCACGTGCTAGCCGTCCTTCC
>WURS02021029.1:0-11957 GCA_011762765.2 Rhinocypha anisoptera | reverse complement strand
TATTTCCTATGGGGATTTAACATGTATGGGATTTACTTTTGCGTGCTCACTTTTCATACATTTTGGATTCTAACTTCCAATTTGCTAAAGGTTGTCCCATGTGCTGTATATTTTTGGAAAGCCCAAAAAAGAGCTTTTAAATGATGCATCACTCAATATAATTCCATTATCTACATTTAATTGATAGTTTATTTTATTATACAAAGTCACTTTTGCGAGTGACTGTGCTTCACTTTTTTACGTCTTTATTTTCTGCTGCTCAACACTTATTAAGAACGCGTTGTGCAAAGAAAACTCATAAAAAACTGTACGCTTTCTGTGAAAAGTTCATATTGCACTGTGAATGGTCAGCGATTTTCTTACGTAAGTCAATCTGCCCCTGACGGTAAGCTAACCCTCTGCGCTATGCACTACAGCTTCGTGGGCTTCTACAGAAAGCGTAACTTTGTGCCTTTGTCAATGCATTCGTTTCTATTTTTTCTGTCCCACACTCATTGTCGACTTGTCATGCAGAGAAAACTCATAGAAAATTACAGTATTACGCCTTATGTGAAAGCACCATATGGCACTATCGGCCAGCGTGGCGCTGTGTTTAAAATATAACAAATAACATACAGGCAACACTCAACAATTGTCCTGCTCAAAAAAACCTCTATTATAAATTGCCATAGAGCAAGCGCACACGTTACCTCTGGCTACATCTCAAAAAGGGCCTCTTTGTACTGCCAAAAGTAGAGAACATTTTTGGCCGTTTCTTGAGTGTTGCCTGTATTAGATTGTGCCTGATGACTACTGGTCAACACACACGTACACTCTTATAAAGTGCTCACACCCAGTACTCGCATCACATACAGATAGTCCTGTTCACAAACCACGTGTTTTTAGCAAATTGCTTGCAAAAGCTCATGCAAAGGCTGTCCGGTAAGTTATGAAAGTACTGGAAAATGCAATTGCATCGTTTGTGAACAAGACAATCCGTATGTGATACGAACTCTGCTCACACCCACATCTTTGTTTTTACACTTTAGATGTTATTGATTTTTCGTTTATTACACAAAACAATCTAGTCTTTATGTAAAATTTCCATTGCGCCACAAGCTTAAAAACTCTCAAAAAGAAGACGCAATCTTATAAAAACCAAATAATCTAATAACATAAAACATATTCTTGTACAACACATTTCTTAGAAATTTTGTTAATTTGTCGGTTTTTTTGGTTAAAATGGTAGCTATCTGTGTATGCTTTATTTTTTATAGCTATATTTATTTTAAAAAAAGAAATAGGATCAAACAAAAAATAGCCAAAAAAACCATTTAAGTCTATTGAACGTAACAGTTTGATATAGTTTTCAATTTATGAGCCTCATTTACTTTGTTTTAAGAAAAATATAAAATAGCAAACAATCGTTAGCACATGGAGTTTATAACAAATGACTTGATGTCCTTATATTTTAGCCATACTAGAATTTTACTTTCTATTTTTATTATCCTTTTTTCGTTTTCATTATTCTCTCACACAGCTCTCTAGCTTTCTAAGAGTCTTGCCAGCTGTTCAATTGAAAAATATTACAAAGAAAAAAATTTTATATTTATTTCTTTGATTGTAACTTTGTGTGTGTGTATTGGTGTAAGTTGGATCAATATTATCAATGGGTTACCATAAATCAAGGAAAATAATGAAATAAGTGAAAAGACTAAGAAAGGTCGAGAAAAAAAACAAAAATAGATGTTGATTTTTCCATCTCACTTACTCATTGCGTGCTTGTGTGTAGATGCAAAGGGAAAGTGAAAAATAGAATAGTTGGTATTGACCATGAACATGAAAAGGGATGAATGAGAAAGGGAAAGAGGAGGAGTGAGAGAGAGAAAATGTGTGAGAGTGAGAGTGAATGTGTAAGAGAGTGAGTGAGAAAGAAAAAGAAGAATAGGAAAAGTTATTTGCTTGAGTCATGCAAGCGAAAATAAAACAAACAACAGACATACAGAACAACTACAACAAGAATAAAAAAATAGACTAAGTCAGAGAAAGATAAAGAAAGAGATAGAAAATAAAGTGGGAGAACAAGTAACATGTTTTATGGTTCTTCTAGTTTAGTATATATTTGTTCACATGGAAAAGTTTTCTAAACTTTTTTGTGTATATTTTGTCGCTTGCATAAATAATTATATAAACTCATATATGTGTGTGCAGGAAAAAAGTCAACGTAAAGAAGAGAATATACAATGGAAAAAAATAAATAAAGATATAGAAAGTTATTTGGCAAAGAAAATAATAAAGTTGGGAGAGATAAAGATAAAAAAGAGAGAATTACGGTAAATCATTGACAGAAAAATTTTCCATAGGAAACAATCCAAAACAAACACAAATGGCGGCAACAAATAATAGAAAAACAAAGCGGAAAACTTTGCCACACACCGCATACACACACAAACACACATCAATGTGTTAGTGTGTGTATAAAGCGTGTTGTGTGACTAATTAAATTAATTAACTAACTAGGCATTCAATCCAAATTTCAGCCAGCTGCTACTCTCGAATTCTAAACCCAAAACACACACATGAAACAATTCATAGGAAAAATGTGTGAGAAAGAGAAGATATAAAGAGAACAGAATAGGAGAAAGAAAGAGAATGAGAAAGAGAGAGAGAGCCATTTTCTTTCGGTTCATAAATTTCCGGTTTAACATAAATATCTTAGAGACTGTGACTTTCCACCTAAACGCACCAGAGTATATATTTTTACTTATTTTTTTGTTTTTTCTCTTCATCTTACTCTCACTCTCTTGCAGTTTTTTTCTTTTGCTCTCTCTCTCTCTTTTTCTCTCTCTACTTTATATTCATTTCTTTATCATCCTCAATTATTTTTTGTTTTCATTGTCTTTGTTTACATAAATATATTTTCTTACTGACAAAGACTTGAAACTTTGCGTTATACAATTGTGTTTCTCTTTTCTAAAATCATTGGCCTAAATCGAATTGTTTTTAACTCAAATTAATAAATAGGTTAATTCACATTGAAAATACCATATTCCGTGCAAAACCATTTTAATCAATTCATCAAAGTTTTACTATTTTAGTCAAAACTACTTTAGGGTGTAAATTATTTTATAAGATTATAAATAATCATAACTGTAGATATTTTCCACAGATAACGTAATTTAAAAACGTTTAAACTGTGACTGACGATAATCTGACTCCGAATATGTTTAATGGATGAGAATGGACTTTATTGAAAAGGAACAAGAGAGCTAGGGATTTATTAAGTGATTGAGTACAACAGGACAACTTAGGCGTGTGTGTGTTACAATGAGGTGGCATTTGCGAACCAACGAGAAGGACCGTGCGTGACAAGCAAATCCACCGATGGTATCGGTGGTGAGGCTTAGACGCTTCAAAACTTAAATATTTATAAATCACACAAAGAGCATTGCCATGGTAAGATAAGAAAGTGGCCTCAGAAAAAAACTCCGAAACTAACCATTCTTTTGTTTTTATGCCCCTTAAAAGTGAAAATTAAACTAGTAATTTTTAAAATAAAACATACCATTAAATTATTAAAACAAAAGTCAAAAATTTAATACTATTGAAGAGAACACAGAAAAATCTAAAAAACTCAACCTACTTACTTATGGCATATTTCTATGCTTACCAGGCAATTTTAGAGAGACTTGGTCTCGGGAGACCAGTCTCTCTATTTTTAAAATATTTATTTTTCGATTTAATTTATTATTTTTTAATTTTTTGTGTAATTATTTCCTAGGCTTTTTTTATTTTTTTTCTATATTTGTTATTCTTTTACTCAATTTCTCAATTTCTTTCTCACATTTTATATTAATATTATTTGTATTATTATTATATACTATATTTATCATTATGTCAAAAACCTTGCGACACACACTGACATGTGAAAATTATGGAAAAAGGTTAAAATATAAAATATGGGAAAAACTTTACCTTCCTATTTTCAAAAATGGTTTATGGTGTGCATTAAAATGGGGGAAAATTTCAAAAAATTTAAAAAATAAAAATAAAAATTTGCAATTAAAAAGTTAAATAAAATTTAAAAAATAAAAAATGCAATGAATAAGAATAGGAAAAAGAAAATAATAATATTATTATATGTCATTAAATGTTAATCTAGACAAACAATAGAATAATATAATAGAACAATATAAACATACAAAATAGTTAAAATCTGAATTTTAAAGCAAATAATTTAAAATAGATTTGCTTGGTTATGTGAAAAATAAACTTTTGAAATTTATTATTTTATCAAGGAGTGATTAATTGATTAGTCAGTTATGCTTCATTTTGATTAAAATATAGTAAAAAATAAATAAATTAATTTTGAAATAATACGACAGTTTTAAGAGTTTGCTTAAAATAAAAATGGTAATTAAAATATTCAGTTTCTAAGTGAACATAAATAGAAAACCGTTATGTTTTAATTTAACTTAAATGAACTAAAAATTAAAGTAATCAAAAACTAATTAGAGATTCAAATATAATATATATAATTTCTATCAACTTTTTGTCTTTGTTCTATATTATTATTATTATTAGTTTACTTGACCTTTTGTTTGACTTCTTGGAAATGCAATTAAATGAATGATTTTCATTTGACGTGAGATCAAAGAAAAATAAAGCAGGAAAAAAAGCTTTGAGACTCTTTTGTCTTGGTTTTTCTCATTCGGGTCTCTCTCTCTCTCTTTCTCTTTTACTCTCTTTCATTCTTTCACTTTTACCATTTAATTAAAGATTGCTTTAAGACTACAGGAAAAAAGAAATCAAAGTGTGTGAACTAAAAAAGAGAGAAACCTGTTTTTCTTTTGATTCTCTCAATCGATTGATTAATTTTTTATTTCAATTCATTTCTTCTTCTTTTATTACTAATTAACGCAATGCAATAAGGATTTTAATTAAATTATAATATAAAATTTTATTTGGCAAAAAATCCATAAAATAAATTAAAGTTTTTCATTATTTAATAATTTATTTAAAAATATTTAATTTTAAATTTAGTCTTTAAATAATAAAAGATGCAATTTTGTTTTACAGAAATTTAATTCTGTAGTTTTTTCTAATTTAAAAAGTTCAACATAATTAGAAAGCAAGTAAGTTAGTGAGAATAAGAGAGAAAGAGAGAGAGAGAGGGAGAGTAAGAGAATGAAGTGTCAAGTATTTTTCCTTACAACTTTTTTATTCAGCTCCCATTTTACTAAACTTGACACTTAAACTCACACTTTAAATTTTCTAATCTGAATAAAAGCTTCTCAACTTTCACTCCATCTCACACGCCTACACATGCACATGGCAAATTCAACTTTAAAAGTTTTAATACAAACTAATCTTGAAAAGAGAAAGAAAGAAAGAAACATAAGGATTAAATAAATAGAATAAAGAGAATTAGATAAAAGAATTAGATATAAACCAATTTGCATATAGAGATTTTGTATGTTTATTAAAATTTATCTTATCTTACATATTGTAAACGTAGAGAATGTATATAAAATAGTGAGAATGTGTGTATGTTTCCGTTGTAATGTTAATAGCATTTTGACATTTATCTCCACATTCATACATTAATGTGATTAAAGTAATTCAAGCTCAAAAACACAAGAAAAAAGAACCTAAAAAAGTGAATGGCAAAATTGAATACTTGATCATCTTGATACGTATGTTTGAAAACCCAGTAAAATAGTTAACTAGTAAAATACGTGAGATAGTGATAAAGAAGAGATAAATTGTATGACAGTGTATAATAATCACAAGAGAGGCAAAAATGGATAAAGAGGAATGTCGTTATGCAAAACAGTGGATAGAAATGCTCTGTCAAGAGTTAATTTGATTAAAGTGGTGTCTGTATTACTCGCACTTTCACTCTTTAACTTTTTCTCTCTTCCTCTAACTCATTCAACACATTGACATACAAAATGAAGCAATTTAAAACAATGTTATCATTGTTATATTACTCAGGGAAACTTTGGACAAAGACAAAATACTTATGCATTTCTTTTTTTAATTTTCTTTGTATGAAAAAGAATGAGGAAGAATGAAGAGAGATAGAAACAGGAAATTTTAATTTAAACTAACCAAGACAAAAGTAATGAGAATGGAGGATATGAGAGTGGAAGAGAATGAGTGTGTGTGTGTGTGTGTGTTTGGGAGAAAGATTGTCAAAGTAAAGCAATGCAAACGAGCAAGCACAGATTCTACATTCTCAAGAATTGGGTTTATTTGATTGAATTGAGCAGGGGGGCTCGAGCAGTGGGTTAATTTATTCTGGTTTCCATTTTTTCTGATTCTAAACATTTATTCACACAATTCTATTTCTTTCACTCACACGCAATTTAATTTTTCCATTAAGTCTATTTTAATTTTTATTTACCCTGTGTTAATCCTTTTTCTCGGAAAAAGTTATTTCCTAAAAAATGATTAAAAAATTTGTTTTAAAATAAAATTTAATTTAAATTGAATTATAATTACAGACAACTTTTTTATTGTTTATTTTTATAAAAAATTACAGTTAGTTATAAATTGTGACTATGCATTTGTTATAAAAATAAAACTCAACTTTGAGACTCTACAAACTTGACATTTCAAATACGATTTTGAAAAATACTTGATTTGATAATTGCGTAAAATGATTTTAAGAAAACTTTACGATTAAGTTAATAATGGTTATGTAATTGTAAAAATCACAAACTTAGCTTATCATTATTACCATATCAGTGAAAAATTTTCCGTATCACACATTCATTCCTTTTTTGTGGGAGTGACAAATCACAGTGAAAGTAAGGAACCGTACACAGTGAACGTACTGTCACTCACTCTTACTTTGCTTTTGTTACTCCCACGAAAAGGAATGAGTGTGTGCTATAATTATAACTAATCAAAGCATATGAAATCAAAAACACCTCTCGTACTTTCTAGACAAGCAAGTTTTTTTACTTATTTTCATTTTTTACTCATTCAATATTTGTCTCTGTTTCTGTGTGTGTATTTTTATAAATTGAATAATTTTCATCTTGAATAGATATGCAAATGTGCTGAATCCTCTGGTGTTGACCGCAAAGAAAACGAGTGAAATGATGCTCTGCATTTGACATGCAAACAAGCCTATTCTCAACCACCTTCATTTGCACCCACATAAATAGACTTGCAGGGATAAATCTAAATCAAGCAACTCGATCATCTCTGTCCCTAATCTCGTCTTCTTTTGATGCCGTGTTTGGCCCAATTGAGACTGCATGTGGCATGCTACACTTGCTAAGCATGATTAATACCATCCCAATTGGCACTTTTGGTCTTGTTCCCTCTACCCGTAACACTTTTATTTATTCACTTACTCGTACTTTCACTTTCATTCTTGTATTTCAAATTCAATCACTATTATAATAAGTCTATCACTATCTTTACTTTCTTTCTTCATTTTATATTTGATTTCACATTTTTGTGTATTCTAATACATATTACTGATGATCATAGCACACACTAATTTCTTTTTCTTGGGAGTAACGAAGCACAGTGTTGAGTAAAGAACCCTACACAGAGAACGTACTGTCACTCTTACTTTGCTTTTGTCACTCCCATTCAAAAATTAATTTTGAAATAAATATTTTGCGTATATTTTTTAATTAAATACAATACTAATTTTTTCAACTTTTATTTTAATTTTTAATGTTTTAAATAAAAATTCAATAAATCTTAGTTATTGTTGTTGTTTATGTTAATTCATATTTAAAAATTTAAAATTTAAAAGTTTAACTTTTTTTCAATTAATTTAAAACATAAAAAATAATTTTCAACCTATTTTGGACCTATTTTGTTTAAAAAATTTGTGAAAAATTACAGAAAATTAAAAAAAATATATTTTAGAAAATACAAATATGGAATAAAATAATAAATTTTGAAAAAAATGCAATAAATCTAGGTTTAAGTCTTATGGAGTAACTTTGGTTAAAAGTTTAACTAACATTAACTTTACGGGTTTATCTACGGCAAAATATCCACGAGCGCTGTTTATTCTTTATTTCTCAACAGTGAGAATCAGCACACATGTACCCATGAAAGCGATTGTGCCTCATGAAAGAAAAGATGTTATGAAGAGTGTAATAGATGGATGGATAGAGATGGATCGATTGATCGATCGATTTGCAAAGATTCGATCCAAACCAACTTTGACTCAGCACAATTCGTGTTTCTCTCTCTCTCTTTCTTTCTTTCTTTTTTTCATTCTCTCTCTCTCTATCTCTCTCTCGAAGTGTTTTGTGTCTCACTAGCTCAATGTTGGTGTCGTGTCTATGCTAGTGAGGGGGGTTTTTTGCGTGCACAGCTGGTCTCACCATTTCTCTTTTTCTTTTTCACTCTTTCTCTTACTTCTTCACATTCATACATTCTTTTGCTTTCATTTTTATTTTCTCATTTCTTACTCTTGTTCTTTTGTATTTGTTGTATTTTATTTTATTTGTTTATTGATTCTTGTTATCTCTCTGTTTTACTTTCTCACTCTTTTCGTTTTCTCCTTTGCTTATTCTCTTTCTCTCTCTCTTTCTCTCTCTCTCTCTCTCTAGACTAA
This sequence comes from Rhinocypha anisoptera, assembly GCA_011762765.2. Taxonomy (NCBI): domain Eukaryota; kingdom Metazoa; phylum Arthropoda; class Insecta; order Odonata; family Chlorocyphidae; genus Rhinocypha; species Rhinocypha anisoptera. The sequence continues at coordinate 3,379 of WURS02021029.1, read as the reverse complement.
TATGAATCTCCCATGACATTAACCTTGGAACTCTCAAACACATCATGGTCACACTACATTTAGTATTTCCATGGAACCACTTTCTACACTTAGTGAAGAGTAAGAGAGGGTGAATAAGGATGAAGAAAAGTAGGAGAGAGAGAAATAGTGAGAGAAAGAGTGAGAGTGAGAGTGAGAGATTTAGAGAAAGTTAGAATGTCAGTTGTTGTCAATGACATGTTTCTGGAATGTGGGCACCCTCGGTGACCACATTGACCAAATGATATCTAAATACGTCCGTGAAGGACATGCAGAAAAGCTTGATTACGTTCCGGAGAAAGCTTTCTATCTCCCTCACTTCTCAGTAATACGAGAGGACAAAACATCTACTAAGGTGAGAGTAGTTTTCAATGGGTCAGCCAAAGGCAAAGAGGGTGTATCCTTGAACGACACGCTTTTCAAGGGACCCCCAGTACATGTAGACATACTCAAAACCATCCTCCAATTTCGCGTTTCTCCTAAGGTTCTAATAGCTGACATGCAGAAAGCATTTTTGCAAATTGAAATAGCTGAAGAAGATCGAGATTCTTTGTGTTATCTATGGTTCGAAGACACATTGGACTCTTTACCACAATTGTTTAGAATGAAAGTCCTACCCTTTGGGCTAACTTGTTCTCCATTCTTATTAGGAATTGTATTAGAAAAGTTAGCCAATGACTATTGTCGATCTTACCCTAGAGCTGCCTCAATTATAAAGACTAGTTTATACGTAGACGATTTAGTAGTTCCGTTTACCGGTAAAGAGGACCCATGGGAATTGGTCCGGGAGTTACAATCATTATTAGCCTTGGGGTCGTTCTCTCTACATAAGTTTGCCACAAACGATACTTGGTTAAAGGTAAAGTTAGGTATCAAATCCGACGAGATTCTTACATCCTGTCTTGGTTTACGTTGGAATGCGGCCAAGGACACTATTTCCATTGCTCCTCCATCTAAACCGCTTCCTTCGAATCAGATCCCATCTAAAAGGGAAGCGATAAGTTGGATGGCGAGTATATTCGATCCACTAGGTTTAGTAATGCCATGGAAGATCGAACTCCGTTCGCTAGCTCGCGAAATCACCTCCGGAAGACCTTTTTGGGATTATCCCATCTCCGACGATCAGTGGAGAAGGTTGAAGAAACATGTAACGGAAATCGATGCCCTAGAGAAATTGTCTTTCCCTCGTTTCGTTTCAATTCAATCTTCAGGCAGAGCCTTTGCCGACGCTGCTAAACTAGCCGTTGGTGGTTGTATTTACTTCGGCAAAGACCTATTATTAGCCAGGGGTAAATTAGCAGCCAAATTAACTATGCCAAGGTTAGAGTTGGACGCGGCGTGTTTGACTGCTGAATTATTAGGCTCCATGAAAGTCAAACTCGGGATCAACAAATATTCGATTCAATGTTTTTCTGATTCCAAAGTCACACTTGGTAGAATCGGGAACCATCCTAATCGTTATTCGATATTCGAATCTAATCGACTGTTACGTATATTGGCTCATACACACTCCGAACAGTGGTCGTACATAGAATCGAAGTCCAATCCAGCCGATCTGATATCTAGAGGAGCAAAGGTGTCTAAATTAGGGAAAATATGGAGCCAGGGACCAAGAACTAGTACCGCTCCACTTGAGGAGTCATCAACAACAGTGGCAACTATAGCTTCACCTCCAAGGCGACTCTTGGAAGAGCTTCAGCAACGGATTGCCTGCTCAAACTCCCGAGGTACTAGTTTGAGAAGAGCAGAGGCTCTAGTCAACTTCCTGGAGGTTAAATTCGGATATCTATCGTTTATTCGACGTAAATCCAACATTGACATCTCTACACCTCAATATGCCTCATTGATTTGGTACAAAGCAATTCAAAAGATAGGATTTAAGGGACTAAGTTTGAAACAGATCAGTAAAAGAATGGTAGGATATTTTCCATATAAGGACTCAGCGGGCATATTGAGGGCAGGGACCCGACTGATAGACGGCAATTTGCCCCTTAATTTCCGAGCTCCCATCGTTCTTCCAAATTTGCAATTGGTCGAGTCTCTAGTAAGATTCAAGCATTGTGAGTACGGACACAACAACAAGAAGGCGCTCAAATTACTTTTACAAGAAGAATTCTATATAATAGGGATTAAACGCTTATGCGAAAGGGTTTGTGGTAACTGTACTATATGTAGTAAACGGAATAGACGAAGGTACACTGTTCCAGAGGCACCTCTACCTCGAATCAGAGCCAGTGTACCAACTAGACCCTTCGTAGTGGTTGGAGTCGACTACTTTGGGCCGGTAGCTCAGGCAAAGGTGAAATGCTATGTCTTGTTGTTCACATGTGGATCGATTCGAGCAGTACACCTAGAATTAGTACATACTATCAACTTTTTAGATTGCATGAGGGCCTTCACTCGATTTATCAGTTACCACGGCAAACCAAAAGTAGTATATTCTGATAACGCTCCCACGTTCAAGAAGGCAGGTCGATTCTTCGCTGAGTGGTTCCGAGCAGGAGAGCAATTTTGTAAAGATAATGGAATAGAGTGGCGTTTTGCCACTCCCTATTCTCCTTGGAAAGTAGGGATGCATGAAAGAATGGTTGGGACTTGCAAAAGAGTTTTCGAAGCACGCGAGAGAGGTATCAAAAAATTAAATTTCGAAGATACCCGTACAGCGGTAGCCTTTGTGCAAGGCATAGTGAATTCGAGACCACTGTTTTACGATCCCATCTCTAAGGTGGTTGTAACTCCAGGACATTTCCTAATAGGCGATAATTTAAAATTACTTCCTGATATACATAGCCTAGATTTGAACGAAGATTATTTGCCCGAACAGTGGAAAGACACAATCCAACTTAAACGTTGGCTTTGGAACAAATTTCGTGCCTACCATCTTACCTCTTTAAAACGATTCCGAACCCTTAAAGTAGGAAGATTGCCAACAATAGGAGATTGGGTAGCTATCTCTGATCCGAGAGAACGGTGGGGTAGTTGGCTAGTCGGAGAGATCACTGAACTATTAACTGGTAGCGATCAACATGCCCGTACGGTTGAGGTTAGATTATTGAATGGCCAAATAAGAATATGCTCCACTCGGCATCTAGTTCCATTAGAAATGTCGCCTCAGTCTACTCAGCCTGAGATTCCCGGGGGGGAAGAATGTGATGGACCACGCAAGCTACCTGGGGAAGAGGGAAGGTAAGAGCATGTACACAATAGATAATGTCACACAGAAAACAAAAGGACTAGAGAATAACAATTAAGTAGCACTACGGCGGCTACCAAACATCCTTAACAGCGACAGGAGAAGGACATCAGATGGCACTAGGGGGGTTGTCTGACCTTTTCACCAGAAGAATGGGTTGGGTAGCAC